>CM052243.1:2589193-2751443 GCA_028455795.1 Lasioglossum marginatum
AAAAAATAATTTTGGCCAGCTAGATCGGCCAAGTACCCCATAGTGCGGCCGTCCGATCGGCCGAGTCGAGGATTCTTGCCGAATTAAAGGGAAATCCTAACTGCGAATTTGGACGGGCGTGGAGAGGATTCGGCGAAACGTGAAAAGCTGCATCGAGCACCGTGAAAGCTGCAACAGAAGGAATCGGGCCAAAAAACGGGCCGGGTCGGGCCGATCATCCGCCGAATCATCCCCCGCTTTCCTCGCTTTTGTCTGCCCTTTCCACGAATTATTACAACAGTTTGAACAAAAGAATACCTCAAACGTATATTTGTCGACTTGGGTTTTCTTGATAATCATTTTTGAATTTTTAGTATTTTGTTTGTAATTCTGACCAATTGCAATTTTCTCAAACTTCATTTTCACGTTATGTAGTAAACCAATTGTTCTAAAAAATATCCGAGACGTACGGTTCGATATTAACGAAGTTATCGTTGTTTTGAAAGTGATCGAATATCGCTCGCAGTATACACCGTTCAAAAATTCACCATTAAACACGATACATGGTCTAAAAAATGAATAAATTAACACGGTCGGCTAACAATCGCCAAGCAAGGCGCTTCAACACCGCAAACAATCCGTTCACAAAAAAACGAATCCATCAATAAATGCATTTTCCCAACTTTTACACAACGCCGCTGGAATATTAATCCGAATAAAAAATTCGCCGTCATTTCGGACACCATTATGCCAGAAAATAAATAAATTAATGTGGACCGGCTTACAAGCGTGGAATCCGTGTGCAGTTTTAACGGGGGCAAACATTACCGCAGCAAATATTAATTAGCGAAACACCGGGGCGGGGTGTTAATATTTCAATGTGTTCCCCGCTGAATGTAATTTTCCATTGTGGTGTCGGGTGGGGGTGACAGGCTGTTTTTCAATTAATCGTCGATATCAAGTGGCGAACAGAGCCGAAATATCGGGATCGTCGGAGGGGACGAGATTCGTCGTCGCGTTTCAATTAATTAGAGCGTCGATCAAGAGTTTCTCCGTCGGCGAAGAAAAATCCCATCCTCCCCCCAACCGCTCTCGGTCCCCTTCACGCTTTAAAGATCACGCGGACGCTCTCGATTCGATGACACACCCTCTCGAACCTCGCTCCATAAATTGCAGGGTAATCTTTTTCTTCGATGAAAAGGAGAAAGCCTCCACCCTTTACCCCCAAACACCCTTTGCCGCCATCCCCGCTGTCACCTTTTATCGGCGGTCTTTTCGAGCGCTTCCGGCTCGCCGAGTCGATCGAACCCATCCAGATGTGTAATTAAAATGATTTTAATTGCGAGAATGGAGTCGGCCGATTCCTCGGCCTCCGATATCCAACCCCTTTGTAACTTCATTCGCCACTGGGCCCGCGATAAAAGCGTTCCGATTCCGTCCGTGATCCTGTTTCAGGACATTCTTTTCGCTCACGAGGCTCTCCGATTGGAGAGATTGTTCATAACTTTGCAACTGGTGAATATTTCTCAGTGAAAAAATTATGAGATGATGTCCAAAGAATATTGGCTGGAATAGGGTAAATGTTTTTCGAATGAGGGACACTAATTTTCAGAAAGAAATTCATCAAGATCTAAAAACCCGAATAGCTCCATTTTTCAGCTTCCTCGATGAACTCTATTGGCTAACGCCAGAGGATCCTAACTGAGCGAATGTTTCCTGTCGAATCTGCAGGAGGGATTTCTGTAGAAAAACTTTCGAGTGGAGCTGGCGTTGTGTTACGGAGATTGCCTTGGAGATTTTTAAAACAGTGCTTCTCGATTTAGAATCACTCCTGCTTCCTTCTGAGAGCTTGGGGTGATGTACTAGATTTGATAGGATGTACTGGGATTTTGGGGGAAAGAATTCTTAAAACGAATTTATTAAACGAATATCAGGATCTTTCTTCAGTGAAGTTTTTTTAGAAATTAATCTAAATATTTATTCAAAGAATATTATATGGGTCCACTGGTCATCATTATAACTGACATTCTGGAGGTAAAAAAATGGCTTGGAGAATGGAGACTAACAAATTCTACAATTTCTCTGTAAAATCGAGTGAAGATTTCGAATTGAATTAATGAATGAATTATTTAATAAATCGACCGACTTAATTTCTCGAGAAGGCACAGCAAAGTTTTACAACGAACACCGAATCCCTCTCACCCGGCAAACAATTTTTCCCTTGCTCCGAAATAAATCAAACGAGCGGCAGAAGAGCGAAAGAAAAATAGCTGCAGAACGATTTTCAACCCTT
The DNA here is from genome assembly GCA_028455795.1 of Lasioglossum marginatum. Taxonomy (NCBI): domain Eukaryota; kingdom Metazoa; phylum Arthropoda; class Insecta; order Hymenoptera; family Halictidae; genus Lasioglossum; species Lasioglossum marginatum. The sequence continues at coordinate 2,591,466 of CM052243.1, forward strand.
CTCGCTCGGAATAACATTTTCGTCTTCGGATTTTCCATTATGAGAGTGTGTCCGGGAGTTGGCTGATGGTATCAACGAACAAAAAAAAAAGAAGAAAAAAGAAAAGCTGCTGGTGTTAGGGCTAGAAAATAGACTGGCCGCGATAAGGGAAATTGCGAGGAGAAATATACGCGGCGGGGCGGTTGATAAGATGGAGATTAAAGAAAAATAAACTCGGTGGTCGGGCAGGTTGCGAAGTAAAAATAGAGGTAGTCATAAGCGCGGAGGATACGTGCGTGATCTAATTTAAATGGGCCATCCGGTATGCATTCACCTTCAAAGATAATGCTATCCGAGCGTTATGTAAAGTTCCATTACTCGGCACTCCACCTTTTTCTAAAGCACCATTTGGCACGGAAAACGCTTGTTCGGTGTCATGCTCGCGACCATTGGCCATCTTCATCAGTACATTATTGTTTTCGTCTTCTCCTAAATCTATCTCGCTGCCTTAACTTTATGGCTTCGCCAAAACAGTCGTCTCGTTCGCTTTTGCTCTGCGTACGTGTGTGTCGCGCGCGTTATTGTACACTAACAGGTAGCAGAAATAAATAAACAGAGCACGAGCGCGATGCAGGAACGACCCGGGCACCATTATTTTCTCTCTTCTCTTAAATCTCTCCTCTCTCTCTTTCTCTAGCCAGTAATATAAGCCAAACGAATTTTCTTGTTTGCTCTACGGTACACCGATTGCATTCTAACGCGGAAGCAAGCAGTGTAAGTAAATAAATACACGCACGGCAGGGCGAACCGACGACATTATTGTTGTCTTTGTTTCCCTGCGATAGTCAACTACGTCAGATGAATCTTCTTGTTTGCTCTCCGAACAAGCAGATAGCAGAATGTTCCATTATTGTTTTCATATTTAAATTTATTTTACACCCTATAACTTTGTCTTTCTTTTACCTCCCGTTTACTTCCCTTCTGGTGAAAGTGCAGTTGCAGTGCATTGCCCATTGCACAAATGCAATATGCTACGGAATAAATAAATAAATAAATAAATAACTGAACAGCCCAGTTTTATGGTTCCCATCTGTTTTTCCAATTCATCTCGCTAACCTACATCCTTGCCGTAAGGATCTTTTTATTTGCTTCCGAAGAAACTGCGGTCTGTATTCTAAAATGCGTAACGAATACAATAAATAAATATGCTAAACGTTGTTTCAACAACCCAGTTTTATAAAGTCTTATGAATAAATGGTAGGAATCCAGAAATAAATAAACAGCCAGGAAAGTGGCCGACATTTCCCAGTCCATTCCCAATCCATTCTCAGTGCACCCCAGGACCCGAAAAGGTCCCTCCAAAAATAATTTAGCACCGAACTGCGGCGCAAAAATAAGTTTTGTAGATAAATTGAGCAAATAAAAAACTATATAAATAGCTAGGAAAATGGCGAATAGAGACAAGAACAGTTCCCAGTGCAGCAGCACCCGAAAATCCCTCGGCGACCGAGCAAACAGCGCCTCAGCCCCGGGGTGCGAGAACAAAGAGGGATGATCGGCGTGGAGAACGGTTCAAACAGTAGAAAGGACCGCGAAAATCGCGGCCGATTCCGGTTAAGAAGCCGCGCGGGACTTCTCTCCGCGAAATAAAGGGGCAACCGGGGGTGGGCGGTTTGGCGAGAAGAAAGGCGGATTTTAGTGGGGGCCAGAACGCTCGAGGACCGTGGATCTGGATTACGCGGCGAGCGTGAAACGTGCCAAGAGGCGCAAAACCGACGACCGAGGTGGCGAAAGGGGATTCCGAAGGTTCTTCAGTGATCTCCCGAACCCACCCCCTCTTTCAACCCCGTTCGCCCACGACCCCCTGAACACGGGGGGAGAGGTACGGCTGGAAAGAGAGAGGGAGATCGTCGAGGAGACAATGCGTCGTCGTCCTCTATGACGCGAGTTTAAGCCTCCTCCGGAAACTTTGTCAGTTTCCTCGATGAGGATCGGGGGCGGGGGTGTGTGAGGAAACGCTTTTCGCAAAAGGAGGCCTCCGACGATTTACCTCGTGTGCTCGAGTCACCCTGCATCCGCGAAATTCATTAGACCAAGCGCCCGGTAGGGATGCACACCTTCTCGTCGATCCTCAAGGGTGCGATCGACGAGATCTTATTTGCCAGCGATGCACACCGCTGCTAGAGACCCTCTAGCTTCGGGGAAATATTTTTCAGATTTTTCTAGAACGATTTGACGAGCTGGAAAAATGATTAAATCCTTAAAGGAATCAATTTTTACGTAACTCCCTTTCCTCGTTCTCGATGCATACAATTTTATAGCTTGCGTAAAGATGCGCAGTGATTACACTTTCGCAGTTTTTTAATTCGCCTCCGAACGCTCCAGAAGATCCTGTCGAACGAATTTCATCACCCGAAACGAAGCGAAAACAAAAAACAAACAAAAATCCGGGACGACCGGTCGACACAAAAATCAAATTCAAAAGCATCCGGATTACGAGAGGCGGCGGTGGCGGCGGGCCGGACGAAAAACAAGGTTACACAAAAACGTTCGCGCAACCGGGCTCGCCAGCAGATGCGCGTGCAGATAGGTGCGATTAAAACCGGCCCGGACGCACGTTCGCCGATTAAATTTCTAGGCTCGTTACGAATTCAGTGGGCTCATCGTCGAAATATGCTCGTGGAACTGCATTGTTTCGCCGAGGCCCCTGTAAACCGACCGTCTGACTGTCGCGTCGGTTATCTGCGCTATCGTTGAATTATGCATCGGCGATTTGCGATCCTGGGGAGCCTCGCAAAAGCGATCTGCAACAGGCCGTCGTGGAATTTCGCGGAGGAATTTTCCCGAGAAAGTTTCCGCTCCTGTTATCGAGAAACTGTTTCAAGGGGGTTGCCAGAGGTTTCCAGAGGATCGCAGGCAAGGGAAACCGTAGAGCAGGACAATTATCGAGACAGTAATCGATGGATGCTCGGCAATTACTGTTTGCGCCGATGTTTTGAGCCCCGGTGAATTTTCATTCGCGTTCGTTACGAAACCGACCAAGTTGTCGCTCGCAACGACTGCATCCCCTTGCACTCGCTTGCATCGCGTGTACACTGTCTTGCTGAGCCGACTACCGTGGGCGTCGGGGGCTGATGATGGATCGGGGAGATGCATGAATTCGCCCCGGTTAGGTTTCGTTCGACGAATCAGGCCGAATGGAACGCTGACTGCGGACTTCACGCGCGTTTACGGCAGCCTCGGCGAAAATCTCTCGGTTGCCAAGCGTTTGAGCATGTTTGACGCTATTTTTGGATTCTTGAGACTTTAACGAAACCTTTAATCGTAAAACACAATATTTTTTCCACCCCCCGTTTATGTAAATCGAACTGCCAGAGACGTGTTTTGCATAAAGTGGTTTATGAGTAGAGATTTTATCCAAAATGAAAATCATATTAATTGCAAAACGTTGGAGCTAGACATTTATTTTTTTTTTCAATAAAAACATTGAAGATAAAACATTTTAATAGTGAAGATAGCCAGCGAAATAAATATTGCTGCCAGCAGAAAACGCTTGAAGATTTTATAATAGATCGCGTTTGATAAGAAAAGTTTCCGAAGGGTGTCGCAAAGTTGTGATTAAAGGGTTTTTAACAATTTCTTTCTGGCGTGAACGTTGTCGGAACGGATCCGAGAATTTCGCAAGTAGAATCCGCGGACAAATTGAAATAGTTTAGCGTCCGTCGACTTAGACACCTGGCCATTTATCACGGTGAAACACACGGTCTAGATGGGCGTGTTAACAATGTCTCGCTGGAAGGGTGTTAATTGCATACCCGGTAACGGGTGGAGTGCATTCCAGTATATATCCGAGATACCCGCAGTCTTTGTCGTCCCTTATGGCGTGCGACAACATTAACGGCCAATAATTTCACCGTCCGGCCACGGCCACCATGAATTTTCCATTGTGGCCGGGAAAATTCGCACGAGACACCATCGATTTCCTGCCGGATTCCCGGTTCGACCATCTATACGTGTTTATTATCCGCGCAATTTTTCTCTGATACGCCCGGGCATTTTATCAGGTTGTTTGGGAATTTTGTTAACCCTGTCTGCAACGTTCAACTTGCTAGAAAATTCGCTGCGGGATTAACAATACGTACCAGCATTTGTTTCGTAGCTTTCATTGTTGAAACGTTTTATGAAACGCACCTTCTTTGCGAAATATTATTACAACCGTATCGCTACTTTGGAAGAAAACCGGCATTACTAAAAAAAATTGTGATTGTGCGCTCATGTCATAATCAAAATGAAAAAGTGGTATATTTTTATGTGAAAGAGTGTCACAAACGTAATTCACAAGTCAAGTTTTTTTTTTTTTAAGAAAAGTGTCATGTCTGAAGCCTTAGGGTTAATATTTCGGCTAGAACAAATATTAATTTTCGTTTTCGAGTTGTGCCGGTTTTCTTCCAAAGTAGCGATATGGTTGTTTAAAAACGTTTAAACATTCCCGATTTTCCTAAGTTTTTGAGAAATTTAATTTTCTAAGTAAACACAACTTTGAGAATTTTTTGCAACTCCTGCACAACAATTCTATGCACTATCCTGAAGGCAGCGGTAATTTTTTTACAACGATAGGGTCGCTCAAAAATTTTTAAGCAATTTTTGGACGGAACAGGTTTAACACGAGCACTAATTTTGTGGAATATTTTTCATTTATAATGTAAATGAAACATGCTGTAATATTTTACACGAGACAGTGAACTTGAAGAACTGGTGAACACGTCGGTAAACATTCAGTTAATTGCTAGTTAATTTTTATCTCGGACCTTCTCGCGTCGATGACGCGCGGCGTTTCTTTTACGGTGTTGAAAAACGCTCTATAAAAAGGTGGATGTTTTGCATGAACATCCGAGGTCTGTTGTCGCGGATAATCCACCTTGAATGACTTTTTCCGAAGAGAAAACAGAGCTGATACGTGCGGTTATAAAACAAAACGTGACGACTGACCTAATTAGCTCGAGTTTAGCGATTGTAATGTTTCTTCGTGTTCGGTACCAATCGATGGCGAACAACGCACTTTTTCTGTTATAAATATGGGGCAGCTAGAGTGATGGCACAGTTGCAAACAAATGCAAAATTGTTTTCTCACTCAGAATTCATGATACGTAAAATTAAAAAGATTGGACTGCGAACTTTTATCGACTTATGGCAAAAATGGGAACAATTTGAAATAGTAATAAAATTAAAATTATCTAGAAACATCAACGTATTATTTTCACCTTGCCAAAATTATGAAAAAAAGAATTTTTACTTGCTTACAATTAGCACACAACGTTTTTATGTTGCACAAAGATCCGCAGTCTAATCATGATTTTTGAGGGTGGAAATTTATGTATTTCCTGCTTCTCGATAGCTGCGGACAATTTTTATTTTGCACGGAGGTCCGCAGTCGAGAGACCCAAGTGAGAACGAAGCAGCTATCAGAACAATTTCGATACTCGATAAACCGAGTCCCGAAGGATTAAAAATTGAAAAGGGCTCCGGGGTATTATTAAAAATTCCGAGGGAAAGGCTTGGTTTCGCTCTCGCAGGATTAAAGTCGGCGTCTCCGCGAAATATTCGCCGGATAAATCCCGCGGCTTCTTTCGCCTTTACCGGCAGCGACGACACCGAGGGCCACACACACACACGATAAAAATGAATTTTTCAAGGGGTGGATGGACTCGCCGGCACCATTCCTCGTCGATGGATAGGGAAAGTCGAGCAATTTTTTTCCGCGGCGAGCGCGATATTTTCCCTCTTTATGGGACAGCGGGGGTGTGTATAGGGGATCGATAGGAAATAAAATTCAAAGCAGCCGGTCGGCTCGACCAATGAGGTTCGTTACCGGTCGTAAAGCATGTCTGGGTTAGAGAGCCCCGTGGCAAGGAATCGCGCGTCGATCTCACGCACCCCATTCGCCCCCTTCGATCCGACTGTTAGCCCGAATAGATCGCTGATAACCGGTACCTGGAACACTGGCTCTATACCTAATTGATACGCGGAAAGGCGACTGCCTTTCGAGAACGTTCACTCGACCTGGAACCTGTCGCTCGGTTTTCCTCGCATTTTTAGAGGTCACGAATTCATTTTGTTAAAAGAAGATAATTGGGGGTGAAGTTAGGGGAAAAAATTAGTTGGATGGGTCGAAGAGACTGTGCTGAACATCATTGTTCAATAAAAATAGCAAGTAGTATTTCTGCAGCTCTTAACAAAAATTATAATTTCAAAGGTTGAAGGTGGAAGCACTGATCTAGTCATTTTATTCGTTCGATAAGAAGTTTCGCAAAACACAGAAAAGTAAAGTTGGGGGAAAAATTAGCTGAACCGATCGAGGAGATTGCGTCCAACATCATTGTTCGCTGGAAGTAGCAAGAATTAATTGTTCTTGAGTCTCTTAGTCAAACTATAATTGCAGGGGTTGAAGATAGAAGCACAGATCCGGTCATTGTAGCTCTTCTGTCAGAAGTTTCGTAAATCATAGACAATAGGGGATGAAGTTGGTTTGGTACTGCTGATAAAAAAAATGTTTAATTTTTACCCCATCAACTTCACTATCCACATTAACAAAAGCATACGCAACATTTTTTCCTCATTAGATTGAAACAATAAAATCAATGAATACCCGACTTCAATCGGGATTGTCGCCTGCAATTCATAAAAAAATATTAGAACGATATGCCTATAAAAATACCGATGTACTACGCGGATTGCATTAAGATCATTTTAACGAGGAAAACAATACTTGAGCGCACGTTCTCTCGCAGCGTATCATTAGAGTCTAAATCGCTCGGGGTCTATCTGGCTGGCGGTTTCTTGCACACGCCCTCCCGCCGACCCTAATCTTATCTGACCGTGAATTATAACGCGGCAGACAGAAGCCACGAATTTACCGACGCTTACGCCCAGGCCACGTCGAGATTATGCGAGACTCGCGTGAGCCGACGAGCCGCGTGACACTGTCCTCTCGCTGTCAAGAACCGCTGTCGCGGCGAACACTTTGACTGTCAGGACGTGGCGCTCGTAAAATTTTCAGAACAGATAGAAACCCTCGGCAACCCCTTCACACCATTATGTCAAGCTAGATTAGGAGATTTCGCCCCTTGTTCGTTGGTTTGGACGAATTCAACCAAATAATTCAACCTTGATTCTTAACCTAAAAAGATGACCCTGAAACGTACCTCGGGAACGTAACACAATAATGCCGGGGGCCAATTTAACCCTGCTCTGTTCAACTTGAAAATGTAATATTAGAACGTTACTGAAAAATTCAACCCTAAAACGTAACCCCAAAACGCAACCCTAAAACGCAACTTTCGAATGTTTCTAAAAATTCCAGCCCTAAAACGTAACCCCAAAACTCAACCTTAGAATCTTACTAAAAAATTCAACCCCAAAATGCAATCTGAAAATACAGCCCTAAAGCACAACCTTAAAGCGCAACCCTAAAATATTATTAAAAAATGTAACAGAAACAAGAATAATTTTGTTCAATCGTCCACCGCGGAGAAAATAATGATTATTATAAAAAGCTCGTGAATGATGCTCGTTATTGACGCATCTCGGGGAGGAAATAAGAAGACCACTTTTGAATTAAGTGCGCAAGGACACGGCGGAGAAAGGGTTGCGACCGAAGTGGCCGCGTGTTCAGCTCTCTTCGAGATCGCGACCCCTCGGCTCGACACCCCGCCGAAGGAGAATAATCGTCTGCGTTTGCGAAATTCATGAACAGCCGCGAGATATCGTTAAATATTTGTGCCGGGTGTTATCGAGATGCCCGTGAACGCGCCGGCACTTTCTCCGGCCCCGGGAATTTCGTATATCTCATTTCCCCCAACCCGTTTCGCGAGACACACACACACACTCTCTCTCTCCCTCTTCTGAGGGCGAGATAAAAAGCCCCCGGGCAATTTGCATTTTCGCGGTTTTTACGCCAATTTTTCCGTACCCGCGCCATCCCTGATATAAGAGATACTGCCGGTATTTATGGTAATTGGAAATTAACATTTACTAATAGGAACGGCTTACCCCGATGCCCCAAATACCCGCGGTATTTTCCAAAATATTAATGAAATACAGCTTGGAAAAAATTGAAACGATATTATGTGAAACCTGGAATGGCTTCAATATTTTTTGATCCTGCGGGATTTTTTAACGAAATAAAAATTTTGTGCAAACTCGAATATTTGGGAATTTAAGGGTTGCCAAGAGGCTTTATTTAATACCAAGTGGAGGTCCTCGCCGATGGTCCTCGCCAAAATTGCCGAATAAAGTTTAACACAATATTTATACGACTCAGATCCTCCAATAATCGAATCACATCTGAATCATTCGATCACAATCGATCTGAATCATTCGACACAAAATCGATCTTCCACTCCTCCGCAGAGCTTCAAACGACAAAACACTTCAGAAAGTTGTGCTTGCCGTGTTTACAGCCGACGAGCAAAGGAACGAGCCGAGGAACAGCAAATAAAACCGGTCAGATAATAAAGCAGCCCGGTATGAAGTCAGTCAATTATTGCAACAATTTTCCGCGCGTGCTTCCGCGAAGCTGTACCATTTCGACGAGAATTTTATTTGCCCGTCGCTCAACCCGCTCCATTATTGTCCTCGGCTGCATTATTAACCCGTTACCGTCGACTTATTTTACAATCATTTTACAATCGCGCACGGCGCCGTAAACAACCATGTATTCGCGAGAAAGGGCTCACAGAGTTCCAACCCTCTATCGGAACGGTTGCACCTCCTCGAAGGGGTGGTGTCTTCTAAAACAAAGTTTGGAGAACTGCTAGCACCAGCGTTGGTATCGAGCCCTGTAATAAGTTCGACCCGCCGTAAAACTTCACGACCCTCGGATGAACACGTACCCGTCGAGACGGGTCCCACAGCGACTGAATTCGAGGCTGATTTTACTTTCGCAAACCCTCAGAAAATCCCGTACATTTTTTACCCCCGTAAAATCGCTTTTATGCCCCGAGTTAATCGGATCGAAGCTTTTTTTTCGGGATCGTGAATCTTCAAACTGCTCCTCGGCCGATATAGTTTCACGAGCTTGGTAAACACGAATGAACCATAACTTTGATTCACGTGGGTGCGGAAAATATATGAAGGAAATATCTAGTTTTGCGAAGCGAGATTTATTTTAATTTTACGTTGGACGAGTTACACTATGAACATCTGTTTCCATTCTTGCCGAACAGCAAAACCACTAGATCGAAATTAGAGTGAAATAAAAATTCCTGCGGGGGGAATTTTCCTCAATTAATGCAAAATTTTTCCGGCAAAAATGTGGGAAAGTTAGCTCAACTATGGAACGAAACGGGGGAAAAATTACCATCGTGGAATCTCCACTTTCATGGACTGAAAAAGTAGCGGGGAGAAGACTTGGTTTAGTAATCTAGTAATTTTTCGGGGCCATCTGGTGCAACAGCAGCCCTTAAAACCGCGATATAATAACTAGACTGCGGATCTTTATGCAATTACGGCTTTTGAAAATTTGAAAAAAATGCTAGGATATAAAATATGACAGAATTTAGTACGATTTTAATTTATTTCAGATCTAAAGAGGCTACTACCACGGAAATTAAGATTCTACTTTATTCCACCTTCTTAAAATTCGTCCACAAAAATTGAAAATTCCATAAACATCCGCAGTCTAATAATAACAAATTCAGTTTTCTGAACAGAGAAAAAATTATTTTAATTCAAAGCAGTAGGTATATTAAAAAGATATTTGAGGACATCACCGCATTAGTTTCAACTTAATAAAATAATTAAAAGACGAAAGAAATGTTGATATCGCTCCTGTGACTTGAATCAAACAATATTATTGAAAAGAAAAGAACGAAAATTAATTAACTGTGTCGGAAGGGGATCTTAGGGAGGTTTTTGACAAAATGAACGGACACCCGGTACAGTTAGGAACAAGCTCGTCAGTTTTTACGACGCATGACGTCCCGCCGTCCGGTTCGCCGATTGGTTCTACTTTAATAACAAGAAATGGTCGGAAGGAAGAAAGAGCCTTCTCTGCATCATTGTACCTCGGTTACAGAGAAAGTAATAATGCCCGGGAATCTTTCCCGGGGGCCAGATAAAAAGATACATTAACGACACGGTTTTCCCGGCGAGATTAAGTGCTGGAATTAACCGGGACAGAGATAACAGACCACGAACGAGGGCGGAACAATATTAGGAAGATCGAGGAGAGAGAGAGAATCTTCTCGGTCGATGGACAGTCTTCATCAAAGTCTGAAAGACACGGATAAATAAACAAAAGAAATCCTCCGACCGCCCGTCCCGTTCGATCTTCGTCATTTCCCTGGCAAGATTTTAATTATTCGCCGACGGAGACGTGCAGCGATGATTGAAAATGTAGTTCCTTCGATATTTCACTGGATATTCAACTACAAAATTATTAGCGAACTTAGTCAATTCGTCGATCTTTATGCGAACAAACATACGAGGATCACTAAATTTTTATTTAAAATTTTGGCACTCTTCACACTCGATGTCTAATAACTCGGCTTAAAAAAATCGCACAGCGACCCTCGATGGCTCATTTGAAAGGCGAGGCTCCATTCTTCAAATCCACGTTGGTTTCATTCGTTGAAAAAATTGTTTAACACTAGGTTTACGGGACCCGTCAAAATGACGGCTTCTAATATTCTTAATGTGCGATTATTGAGATTGTAAAGATGTTTCCCTGAGGAATTATTTACCAAATTTATTTCTTTTGGAATACATTATTGGAGAAATGGCCAAAAATTTCGATAGACACATTCTTGTTATGTTTATACAATAATGTGAAATAGTTATTTCTAGAGCTCCGTAAACCTAGTGTTAACGTCACTGCGAACCTTTGAATTTGCAAAATTTTCGAAACGGAGAAGTACGTTCGCTTCTCATCCGTTATACAGTGTAGTGTGAAAAGCTTTATCGAGAAAAACGGATAGTGGCTTTCGAAAGTAGAAGGTTCAGGCTGTAAGATGAGACCAGAACAAATATTCTACATTTTTCCATGAAGTTACAACGAAAATGAAAAAGTTTAATTAAGCTTAAATTTTGCAGGCTGGTGTAAATCACAAAAAAAGAATGAATTTGTAGCAGCATCGAGATGAAGGCGATAAATTATCATCCTAATAATGTCTGTAGTGTTTTGTTCAAGCACTATAGAAGCCGGTTTAAAAGTGGAACCAAGAATAAGGGCCGCAGAGAGGGGTAGGCCGATGAAGAGGAAGAGGAGAAGAGCAAGAGGGAGAAGCAGGGCTCGAAGTATCGTGAGCCAAGGATACCTCCGGCCAATAGCATACTCTTGAGCTCCTATGGACGAGATAGGATCGGATCTAGATTTGAATCACGTACAAGCTCCACCCACACCGTTCCGTCCCCATTGTATACACGTGTATCAGCAATGTCGGGCTGATCGGTACCCGGTATGAAGCCTCCGACGTGGCTCGGATAACGGGCCGGTTCAATGCGACCGGTTCCAGGTATCAAATTCGAAGTTCCAGCTACCGATCCGACGGACGATCGATCGAATTGTACCGTAGATCCTGCGCGATCCAATCACGCGTTCCATCTTCAACGCTCCGGAACCGATCTCGCGCGGCCTTTCGCAAACGGGAAATTATAATCGCGCATCCGGAGGATTTTTACAAGTGTCTTGGGAGCGCTGGGTCGCCTCTGACCCGTTACCGCAAATTAAATTTTTGTTTCAGCTGGTACATGATTTCTTCTCGAACTCAACATATAAAATTGAAGAATCTTTACAGATATGTTTATAACTTCCGAAAGAAAAGTATATTGACATTGAAACTTGCTATCATGTTAACGTGTGTAAAAAGTAAAAATTTTCTGCCGAGCCATTACACTGTGAAGATTTGAGAAACAATTTAACCCCGTTTTCGAGGGTTGGAATGCCTGTACACCACGAATAAATTAATTAACGATGAGCAAGGGACAGTATTACGTCCGGATAGAGTGACACAGATTTCTAGAATGTGATCGAGAGGACCACTAATTTTTGCGAATAATTATCGAGGAGCAAAATGGAAGCAATCGGAGCGAACCACCAGTTCGGAATGTCGATAAAGCTAGCGACGACGACCGGCTCTCGAAAAACGCAGAGCCGCGAGGTTGTACTTTAATTACAGGACGTAGTATTGACACTCGATAAATCGACTCGGAACGGGCCGTCTCCATCGGGATATTAATTTAAGCCGGCTGGATTTCTGTAATATCCACCAGCCGCCGCCGTTCTGCGTTTCCATCCCCGTGGCCGCGTTTGCTTAAACAACCAGATCGATCCGACGCGACGTCATCGCGAACAACCTCGCGATACTGTTGGCTTTTAACCCTTTCGACCCTTCCAGGATGTACAGGGTGTCCTTCCACTCTCGCTCGCACGTACCGCCGCTCTCACAACAATAATTATTCCGCTAAACTGCAAAGCAAACTGCTCGGGAAACCTTGTATTAAGTCGTCCCGAGAGCTTGTTCGTTTTCGATTAATGCACGCGACGCGAATTCAACCTAAATTTTTATGGAAGCTAATCACCAAGAATTCACAATCTTAGGAAATTTCTTTCTATTCGTTTCGATAAATTAGGAAGAGAAATTTGAAACGCTGTAGATCAGATTAAAAGAATTAATTCTTAATTCTTATAATTAGACTGCGGATTTTTATGCAAAATAAAAATGTTCAGCAGCGATCGTGGGCAGCGGGAGTTAAATACAAATTCATTTCATCCTCTAATAGTTTTTTACATCTGAAAATAACGTCATAACACCATTTTCAGATTTCTCTAATTTTTCACTGTTTCGTATTTCACCTAGCCAATTTCTTCAGAAATGCATAAAAATCCGCAGTCTAATTATAATTACAAAATTATCAAAAACAGAAACAAATTTCTATTTAATTATTAGAACTGTGTTGGGGCATGTAAGATCTCAACAATGACACAATCTTGCTATAGAAATTAGCACTCAGGAAATTAAATAACAATTTGCAAGTACTAATCTCAACAGTACCTTGCGTTTTCATTCACCTTACTTCTTCTATGAACAAAAGCTAAGTAGAAAACGGCACCGAATTTATTTAGATCTAATAATTGGAGTACCAATAGACAATTAGGCAGCACTCGCGCACTTGAAGTATGTTTCGCGAAAGATTCGATATAGTATCGATCGTTCGGAAGTTCATTATAGCGAGTTGGAGTCGCGTTCGACGATAACAGGGACCGGTTCGCGAAGAGTCAAAAGGAAAAGCGGTTTGCCCTGCGCGTTTGCTCTTGGGAGCACATAAGTAAGGACCGGAGCGAGTCTCCGAAGAGAACAAGCTTTCGATGCCGAAGAACGGGGTGCCTGGGGGTATTAGAGGGTGGCATCACGGGAAAGGGGAAGAAATCGATCAAATATTTAGACCTTCGGTCGTCCTATCGACAACCGATATCTGCTCCACATTCGAATAATAGACTCGCACGGCCGCGCGACGTGATGCCGGGCCATTCTCTCCTCCGGCGAAACAAAGACCTATTAATGCCACTCGAAAGACACACGCTAGCTCCATCTTCGTGAACACATTCCATTAACCAGGCCCCCATCAAGAGGCTCAGGTGAGAACTGACCCTGAGGTCCCGACGATCCCCAGGATTTTTTCAAATATTAAAAACAGGGTAAAGAATTGTTGAAATCTTAAATAGCGTGATGAAAGAAGAATTTTTGCATTGATTTCAGCGCATACGGGAATCAAATTCTCAAATTTATTTAATCTTTCTACTGTTACCAATTTTTGTTGAATTGTTTGTTTGTTGCTGTACACGATAGTAATAAGGCGATATTGGTCACCAAAGGATTCGTATTCGTGAAGTCAATTGTTGTACTTCCTACTGGTTTACACGTTTTCTTGGTTTTCTGTTTTAAATTGCCCCATAGGATTTAATACATTAAATCGCTAGACTGCGAGTGTAATGCATTCAATTACCGGACTATGGATTTAATGCATCAAATTGCTAGACTGCGGATTTAATGCATGAAATTGCTAGACTGCGGATTTAATGCTTTAAATTGCTGGAGTGCGGATTTAATGCATTTATTTTACATGTATTTTTAATCTGCCGAGGGGACGTAAAATGTGTACATTAATTGATAAAGTGTTTAAACACAGTCCACCGACATTGTTATCTTCCATAGAATACGATGGAGCCGTAGTTAGGAAGTCGGAGACAATTGTAGGTATCTATTAGGTGTGCAAATAAGTTCCTTATCCTTTTTTTCTACGATCATAACTTCTGACTGAATTCGAAGTACTTCCCGATTTTGGTGCCATCTGAAAGAGCGTTCTTCTAGTTTTAAGAAGAATCGTGATGAGCGTTTCTAAGTTCTAAGAGTTTCCAGTCCTATGCAACAATTTCAAGGAACATGGCGTGCGAGAAGCATAATTTGCGTCACTGCAATACTCTTTGCATTCCAGCTTTGGAAACTAGCTGTTGAGGCTACTGAAATGGTTTGTGCGACACTGGGTGAGAACGCTGTATCTTACGGAACATGCAAGAAGTGGTACCAAAGATTTGAAGCCGGAAATTTTAATTTCCGACGATCATTCAGATGATCGACCGAGAAAGTTCGATGACGGTGAGTTAGAGGAACTGCTCAACAGATGCAAGAAGAATTGGCAGAAAGATTGGGAGTCACCAGACGAGATTTTATTACATTTTACAGAAAATGTAATAAAATCTTGAATTTGGAAAAAAAGGGGAAAGAACACCTAATAAAATAAATAAGATATTGCCAACGTATTCCAAAAATTAGACAACGCGTACGATTAACTGGCAAAATTGAAGTGGTAGAGAGGAGGACATAAAAGATGACAATTTGACGTGATCGAACGAAAGCGAGAGGATCGCGGGGAATTCGACAAGCTTTTTCCCGAGGCCTTGGTCTTCCCAGGTTCGAACCCGTCAGCACGCGCGTTAACTACGCCGACAAGCCCGCCGGAGGGGGCGAGAATCCTCGTCGGATTACCGCTCGGATCGCGCCCATTCACGGGATTATCCGCGATTACCTGGGAACAGTGCCGGCAAACCTGCAGTTACGGTGTAAGGTTGACAGGAACGGGGATGAAGCGATCAATGGTGTCGCTCGTCGCCCCTCCCCCACCCCGTTACTGTTGCTAAACACTTTCCAGCTCGCTGGAAGTCGAGACACCGAACCGCGGTGATTTCGTCGCCAATCCTGTTTCCCTGCTTTAAAACCGGCTTGGCCAACCGTTTCCCCCATGCATTAAGCGGAAATGGGCGGTTCTTCGCGCTTGGAGGCGGAGTTTGCGAGTGGGCGGGCGTTAATCGGGCCAATGACTATCAGCATTAAATTTTAAATATTTAGTAATTTGCAAATGTGTGAGGAAAAGATCGTACTTTAGGTTCTGAAGGACTGAGGCGGGTAGAGCGTAAAGCAACAGGGTGGTTGGCCAGAGTCTGAACAGAAGTCGATTCGCGAATGATTATGTCGAGTTTGAATATCGAATACTGTGGGCGAAAGAGATTTTTAAAGGTTTGATCGAAGTCTCTAATTATAGGAGGAGGGGTTAAGGGGTGGGGCAAAAGGCTGACCAATGACGAGAGGCGTGGTCTCCAAGCTCCGAAGAAGACCGAGGAACGTTGAATCCATAGAAAAAATGCCAAGTGAAGCAAGGAAAGCAACAGGAAAATCCTCGTGAACGTTCCTACGTGCAAATTGGTGGTTGCATAACACGTGCGAGCGCTCGAACGTGTTTAACAGCGAATTAGGTAACAGTCCCGGGCACTCAGGGGCAGATTTCTCAATTCCCCGGCCGAAAACAGGCTAATTGGCCGCGAATGAAGCCTGCCGGGCCGATGATCGATCAACGATCATAAATCCGGCCGTTAACCGTTAATTGCGCGTGCACGTCAAAACGCAAAGGGGGCGGGGCGCGAGGGGAAACACAGGTCTCTCTGGAACGGCTCTCGGAGGGACCGGCGCCCGCTGACATTTACCGCGGGACAATTTATCGGATAATATCGAGTGTCCCTCTTCACTACCGGTGGCTTCCGGATTAAACATAAAACGATCTGCCTCGCGTAGGTGTGCGGCGACAGTTTTCAGGAAGCCGGAGGAGGAGTCAAGGGGGCGGAGTCTGTACTCACTGTTCTCCACGTAATAGCTGGTCTCGTTGTACCGCTCGTCCGTGAATCCTGGCCTTTTCGCTTTCAGAGCTTTCGTTTCCAATTTCGCCTGGAACAAAGGACGCAATAGATAAGTGAACCGTATAGTCTGCCCGGCTGCCTGGGTAGTTGGCTGCTCGGCTGACACATGGACGAGGAACCAGTGGATACTAGTTGTTGCCAAACAATGTTCTTTAATTTTTTCGTGGCTTTCTAAGGGCCCGTAAAGATTACAGACTGTCTACAGTAGTTAGATCCATTAGTAGCGAGACTCTAAGAGGGTTCATCGTGTGTCAATGTATAAGACAGATTTTAAATCTATAATTTATACTATTAAGTATCTGGATCTTTTTCCCAGATACTTAATTTCCCAAATACTTTTTTCCCAAATACTTTATTTCCCCCGACCCAGGCGTGGCTAAAATGAAAGGGGCGGAGAAAAGGCAAAGAGGGCGGAGTCTGGGGCGGAGCAAAGGAAGAAACGAAATAAGTCTGA
Organism: Lasioglossum marginatum; assembly: GCA_028455795.1. Classification (NCBI taxonomy): domain Eukaryota; kingdom Metazoa; phylum Arthropoda; class Insecta; order Hymenoptera; family Halictidae; genus Lasioglossum; species Lasioglossum marginatum. Next base: position 2,608,145 of record CM052243.1, read on the forward strand.
CATTTCAAACAGCTTTTAAGAGTATTCAAAAAAGGGGGCGACTTTTAACATAAGGGGGGGACATTTATGCAAAAACTGTTAAATATAAAATACGGAAAATAGATAGCCGCATACGGTAGTGGAAAATAAGTGCAGTCCGTCAAGGAAATAAGAGCGAAGAGAATGAAGCTTCGGTTGAAAAAAAATGACCGCAGTCACGGAACGGGACGCAATAAAACTACGGGAACGGGCTGGCGATAAGGCAACGTTATAATTTGGAACGGCATTTATCATCCACGGTTGCTCATCCAGTAGATAGTGACCGATGTGGTCAGCCACGGTCTCAGTGTTCGATTGCGGCGCCGCGTCGGTGTGTGGTCAATATCGCAAGAAAAAACAACTATCGGTATCGAGGCGAGTCTCGCGATAAAGGGAAAAGTTCCCGCGAACTACGCGGAGACAAGTTTCCGTTTTTGCGAGCCTCTATCAGGTGACAACTTCGATTGCTTTCGCTGGAAAAACAAGAGTTTCTTTCGAACCGAAACAACGGAATAAGTTCTCTCTCACTCTCGCTCTCCTGTCTCGACGGGAACGACGACAACTGTTTTAATTTGCATGCTGTTAGCGCGAGGAGACACTGGCTGTTTGTGAGATTAGGAAAATAGAGGTGTTCCGAATTTATTGCTGTTCCGGGAACCGGCGCGACAATCCTGTGACTTACACGGTAATGTTTTTTCGTGGTGATGCGATTTTTATTGGATTACGTTCCGCTGAACGAGCAGGCTAATAGTGACTAGACAGCGGATTTTCGTGTGAAATAAAAATTGTAATAACTTCATTATAAAGTTGAAAACAGTGCAATGACATTTTTTAATTTTTCCAATGCTTTTACTCATTTTTCTTATAAATGCATAAAACTCATGTCATTAGAAATCCACAGGTTAACTAGCCTCTTTATACAATATAAAATTTTTTTACTTGAACTGTAACAAACCGGAATGAAATAAAAATTTATTTCAAAATAAAGATATTTTTAAATTTTCCTAATGTATTGTCTGTTTTAAATTACACCTACCCAATTTTGTCGCGAATGCATAAAATTCGCTGTCTACTAACAATCTTCGGCGATTAAACGTGCCATCGTTTTGAATGTAAATAATAAAAATTGCGAATAAATCGAAGATCGTATTGGACTGTAATGGCTGATAGAAATTTGGAAAAAAAGAGAGAGGCTGAAGTCGAAGAAAGATTAGTGGGCAATTGAATCGTGGAAAAGTGAAGTTCCGACGAGCGGGGAAACGTCGTTGTAAAGGCAGCGGATGGATAGCGACTCGCCGGTGCCATTTCCGGTCCGAAGGAACACAAACCCTCGCTGTGAACGGAACACAAGCTTCCCTTTGTTTCCCGTGAACCAAGCGAAAGCATGGTTGTTCCAGCGATCCGCGCCCGGCCAGCCTTCAATTATAGCAGCTGCTGCGTCGCTCTGCAGGCCGAAATAAATTTACCCACGGCTCTGACACTAATTCTCTCTCTTCGATCCCGTGCCAATAATTCTTTCATTGTCGCGAGCGACGCGATAGGCGACTTTCGCCCTCCGAACGCGGAAAATCGCCGAGCCAGCTCAACCAACGGTCCACTAAACTACAATTTGCCGAATAGATTCCGACTTTGAACGTTATTGGCTGGTTTTCGCCCCGAAACACCCCGACGCTTTCTACTCGGGCGCTTAGGCGCGCGCGGTCGGGTGAAATTGCATCGCCAATCAGATTTATTTGTGCAGATTTATCCAAGTATTCTGCCTTCTACGACAATAGTATTGGCCCTTTCAGAATTCGAAATATGAAGTCACTTTTATTGCAATGCTGTATTCCACGGAAAACTCGTGGAAATAAAATGGTACCATTCCTTCGCAGGACCCGATTTTTTGAAATTATTAATTAACACTTTCAATGTCACCTCTCCCGAATTATTTGTCCAGATTTATAAATAAATTTCGGCGGTATTTTCATCTTTAGTTTATGGAATTTTTTAGGCTACTGATATAAACTGTTTAATTCAGGCCTCAAAATATGTGGCCATTTTTATTTGTTCCATTTCGAAACACGTTAAGATGAAATTTAACGCGTTAGGATAATACGGTACCGTTTTCGCAAGAATTGCTTTCTGTCACTGTCAATTATTAATTGGTTCCGGGAGCTTTCCCGGGGAATAATTACAATTAGACGAGCTCCTAATAAAGCACTCCGAAGCGCAGTTGCTCCCCAAAGAAGCCATTAAATGGCGGACGAATTAATTTAGGATTTCCTCTGGAGATGACGACACTGGGAGGCACAATCCTCTTAATTCGCGGCAGTTCGCGTGACAAACACAATTAATTAACGTTCCTGCGATTCTAATTTAAGCGTCCCGCTCTCCTTAACGTACTCGCGGAAAATACCGTGTGGCATTTTTCATTAAAAAATCTGCATACCCCGTGAAAATCTGCAACTAAAATCTGAACTTTGAATATTTCATTCAACGACCAAACCAGCTCATTCAAATCTTCTCAGTAAATTCGTCTAGAGGGCGCACAGAAATATAATTTCACGCGGGAGAAATGGCGGAGAAAAATTCGCCAGCCGATTAAATTGGGTTCGACATTAACGAAGATGACGATGGAATGTAACTGTTATCGATTTCATTGAAATCGTCGATCATCGCGCGACCATTAGGGCTAGAAAGGGAGTCACTGGAGTCGTATTAATTCCTGTTAATCATCGCAGTAATTAAAGGCAGCAAAACGACAGCCGGATGCTCGGATTTTCGCCGATTCTCTCCGCCTCTCAATTTCTCTCTCTCTCTATCTCTTCCTCTTATTTTCTCTTCTCCCGTAGAACCGACTGGCGCATTACATTAATGGATCCTAATATTCCGGTAACGGCGCCTCGTTCGCGCCGCGCGTTTTAATTAAGACAATAATCAGCCGAAACACCGAGCCATGGAAATCCGATTAAACCGGACGCGTAACACGAATTCGCGACGTGCAAACAATTCCTGTCAAATCGATCGATCTCGCTCCACGGAGCAACGGAAACGACGACCGCCCTAGGTATTTCAGTGAATCGGGCATATCATGATCAGACCGGACCAGACATAATTAATACCTCTCGTTAGCCCCGACAGAAAACCGCGTTGCACCGCGAGCAAAGCGAACCGGAGTCTCAGAAAATTTCGATAAAGTCCCAGTGCCGAAATGTTTGCTAGTTCGTTTCATTCCGATAGCACGAGCTGTTCAGTGGAATGAGGACACTTTGATCAGACCGAGCGTACGAGAAAATATGTTTGCGGTTTTACTTTGTTGACTGTCGATTGATTCCGTGTAAACATCTATGAAAATGTGAATAAACAGAATTGTTTGTCTAATTTTGTTCGTGATCGTAAATATTTGAAACATAATGGGAATGACTCGTTCGTATAGACTATTGATCTTATGCATTTATAATAAAAATGTTTATGTTACTCGCAGGCGTTACAAATATTCTGAATGCGAAAGGAGTATTTAAATAAATCTGGGCCAGAGATAAAGTTTGTTACGAAAGCAGAAATTAAACAATTAGATTCGGAAAGGTAAGTGGAGCGATCTCAGTCGAGTGCCCGGTAAAAACGTTTCTCAATAACGCTTTGTTAATGTTACACAATTAACGAAAGTATTGGAAACAGTTTCAGTGAAATGGGAACGTACGGAGCGGACCGCGCAAGAAATATTGACACCAGCCAGCTATTATATTAATACCAGGTTGGTATTCGAGCTTGTTAGGCCTGGGAACTTTGTCCTTTCATGGTTGAAAGGAAGTTTCGAAGAAAGGACCCTCGAAGACACGAGCCTAAATGCCAGGACGCCAGAGTAACGGCTCTGGGGCCACGAAGAAACCTTTGAAACGTGCGCATCCCGTTTCACGGGAGGAAAAAAGTCAGCATTAAAAATAATTCTTGCGGCGAGAAGAATACACGAAGAAAAATCTGATTGATTGGCACATTGAGGTAAATTCTATTTAAAAATAAAATTAGATATCTGAATTAAAATCAAAGGCAAGACCTTAAAGATTAGCTGCGTTCAAAATGATGTATAATAAATTTCTACCCCATTTTTTATACCACAAAAATTTATTTGGTTATAGAACACGTTCCACCAATTGTCGAGAAAACGTAAAAGGCTACGACCAAGTGGAGCAGCCTGCTAACGATCAAATTTATTACAACCCCATTTTCGAGACTACCCTCACAGAACTCCAAATTCCCAATCGAACTTATCTCCCCTAACTCCCCTAAATTGAGCACACATCTCCAGCAATCCAAAAACTGGAATCCAGGTCCCGAGAGGGATGAGCGACCCCCAAAAATATCACAACACCCTCTCCCTCCTTCCTCCAAAAGGAGCTTACGTAGCGAAAAACGAGTTGGAGGATTCATTCGTCGTCGAACAGAAGAAAAATCTCATCGCGTAGCCTAAACGGGGACGAAGAGGATGAGAAGGCCACGGTTGATGGCAGGAAGGAGACATTGACTCTTCGAAGCTGGAACCGTGGCTCGAGGGGGTTGCCGGGGCTTGTCAAGGGGGATGAAGGGAAGGCTCAGGGCCGGTCGATACAGCCGAAAGTCCAGAACGGGGCGAGCGTGGCGCGAAAATTCCTGCGGATGGAAACATAAGTCAGTTGGCAGGGCTCGGAACCCACCCCTTCGCTGCTTCGCAACTTTTTTCCCCTTCTCCCTTTTTTCTCCGCCGTTTACTCTTCGTGTCTCGGCCGAGGAACACTTTATTTCGCACGATCGAAGATCCCCCAACCACCCTTTCGACGTCTTAACCTTCCCTCCGACGGGAAATATTAATGAAGTTGCCGACTTCAACCCTTCCGCCAAGAACTGTCCTGCTTTTTCCTGGTTTCGAAGGATGGCTCCCGTGCACGCTGATTACCATTCAGTGGAATTTTTCTTGTCGATCATGCCTCTGTTAGGGATTGATTTTATTGGCACACTTTTTTTTGTGTAAATCGTGAATGCAAACATTTTTTCTCCGGTTTTGGTGGATAACGGTTTTCGGTTTGTGTATGTTTTGGGGGTGAAAAAAGTGGGGGACCTATAATAAACTATATACTACAAGATGTTCCCATTTCAATTTAATTTGTTTTCTATTAGAAATTCTTACAGGGGTTGTTTCAAGAGGTTGAGAACGCTAAAATAAATTTAATCAGCTAACAGGTCCAGTATAAGGGCAATATTTATTATTTTGAATAACGATCCAGGGCTGTAGCCCGCAGGGGAGCCTAGCTGACGATGACGACGGCTACTTGACCCGCGGCAAATTCGATTTAACGTATTCGAGCGACCGTAAATCAACGTCGTTCATCCAATTTAGCAGAACGTTAGCTTCGCGATCGCGCTAATGACGTTTAAACGGTAATTAAATTTACATTAACGAAAGAGGCGGCGGTCGTGGGGCAGTTAATATCGACTGACAGGCACTCGTCTCAACGCACGATAAATTCCCTCTCCTCCTCGCCGAAATCAGATTTATTTATGTATATATATTATACTTATTAACTATTCGAACACGAATTGATTCGGAAATCGTTATAATGGGTGACAAACGGGACCGGCCGATGCTTTTCGAACGATTTTATTAATACCGAATACACCGTCGGCGCGTTTCGCAAAAATTATCAATCTCCATATTTATTTACTCGCGGTCGGTCCGCGCGCATCAGCTTCCGCAAAATCCGCGAATATTGTTTAAATTAAACGAAACCAATCGCAACGTTTGATCAAATATTTGTACCGGCGCGATAATCGATCGCGAATTCGATCAAATTGGAACGCTCGCCGGAGGTCCAACGAAATTGAATTTTCGCGGGATCACGCGGCCGCCATTTTGGCGGCCGTCTCTGTCGCTCGAGAAATTGGAAGCGATTAAACAACAAATCTTTTATAGAGTCTTTGGTAATGTTTGCGGGCTGTACTCGTTAAAATAACGACATTGCTTTCGAACCGGGGGGTGAAAATGCTGTCTTTGTTCGCAATTAAGGGACCGGAAGAACGTCGTTACGAGCAGAAGGCAATGGCGGCAAATTCGGAACAATAGAAGCCGCTGTTTCTTTTGATCGCGGTGTTTCGCCGGTGTACAAGTAATTGTAGATGGGGCACAAAGCGAATGGGACAATTTATCGTCTGTTGTTTGTTTTTTCCAAGTGTCAGGCCAAGTTCCCGGCCAACCCCTCCTATCGCTGGAACTTCACAGGTCCACTCGAAATTAATTGCTCAAGGCAGCGATTAAAGTCTTAATCCCCGGGACCGTTCCGCCGCTTTGTTAATCCGCCATTAATCTGCGAGAACGCGAGCGTGAATTCGAAACGAATTCGAACCTGACATCCTTATCGACCTGATTAAGAACCGTCGTTGCAAATTGAATTGTCGTGAAAACAAATTTGATGTTCATTGAATTCTATCGGCAGATTAATCGGTGGCCAGATTTTGGCAAAAATTTAATCAACGATTGACGAATAAATTTCTACTTCAATCGTTAATCGTAATCAACAATTAAACTCCTACTTTAGTCGTTAATTGCGGTTAACGATTAGATTCTTTTCAATTGTAATCGTCAATCGGATAATTGATTAATGATTAACTGCTGAAATTTTGAAATGAAATGTAAACTGAGTTTAGGTATATTGTCATTTGGTCCACAATACGGTCTCTATGTGCCTACTTATTAAAATTTATGGATAGACCGTGCGGCGATTAACTTCAACAATTGATTAAATCGGTCTCCGATTTTTCGATGATTTCTTTTTTTAATCGACGATTGACGATTAACTTCATCAATCGATTGAATCAACCGTCCATTTTTCAATGATTACCTTTTTTAATCGTACACATTAATCAATCAATCTTGATTAAAATTTTGGAATCAGATTGTTTATCTTGTTGAGACATTCGGTAGACTAGAAATACAATAGAAGCTCGCCTTTTGTTCGATCCTGTACTTCATAATTTGTTGAGGATTTCTAAGCGTACGTGGAATTAACAATACAATAAAACGATGTAAGTTGTCTCTAAATCGCAGTTGAGAAACCGAAGCGATACAAGTTAGGAAAATCGTTGTACTCGTTTGAGAAATGGTTCGAGCCCGCGCGATACGGCTTTCGCTTTCCCTAAAAGCCAGTTTTTGTTCTCTAGATTATCTGATTTCGTCCTCCTTCAACGGAGAAAGTATTTTTCTCACGGCGACGCTCGGAGTCGCTCAGCAACAGGCGGCAACAAACTGCGCGCAGAGTTTCTCTGCAGACCGACGAGGGTTTTCGACGCTGAGCGTCCTTCCATCCCCTAAAACCTCTCTGTTCCTCCATTCCTCCTTTTTATCGTGAACCGAGTAATACTGTGTTCGAATTTTTCTTAGACAAGAAACATCAATTTATTTTCTTTAAATAAAACTTCAACCTGAGGTTGCTTCTTTCTAATACAAGTAACAAATAATTGCACGCAGAAATTTGTTCACTTGTGATAGAATGTATAATTTTGAAAAATTGTTCGAGCGTTTGAGAAAGTTTCACAATAAAAATCGCCAGAACGAATAATAATTTTGATTTGATTTACAGAGCTGTCTCATTAAATTCCCCTTTTAAAATTCTCAGAGAAGGGTTATCTAAATTTTTCCTTTTTCAAACTGCAGTGCACGGATCTCTGAATAAAACGAGAATGGCTTTGCCGAAGTAGGATTGGAAACAAGCAGAAGAACGTCGAACGGAACAGCGCTGGCGAACGTGTAAAAATCGTCGTTAACGGTGACGTGGGGAACGAGGTAACGGGCGTCGAATTTTGCCGAAGGTGCTAGATGACGGCTGCCGTTTATTTCGTTAATGACGACTGGCCGGTCTGGATTAATGAGAACGTGGCCCCGTGACGGCGCCGGGACGCTCTCCGACGTCGGATATCGACGAGAACGACCGAGATACGCGACAAGTGGATGAAATACGCGCACCGTTTCGGACCTGTTCCACTGATTTCGATGGCTAAGGAGCTGGCATCGGCTGCCTCCATGCTTTCGAAATAGATTCTCGAGAACCTCATCGAGATCCCTGCTTTTTTCACTTCTACGTACACTCGACTCCTCTCGGTTCGACTTACGAGATATTTTTAAAAAATATTGACGTATCACTCAGATGACATTAAAAGAGCATATTTGTCTCGAGGAAATAATGTTAACCCTCGCAAGGTAAGGTCTAATAACACAAATAGTAAGGTGGGGTCTCTTAGACCCCGACAAATGAATTTCATAAATAGCCTCGTTTTTAATAAAAAGTAAACGAACAGATTTAATTTTATTCATATAAAAATTCTTTTCAAAAATCTGAAGCTGGGGTCTCTGAGACCCCACATTACCTTGCGAAGGTTAAATTGTGTTATATTGTATAATGTATTATTTTCAATTTTTGTATACTGAAACCGTATATCAACAAAAATTTTATCAAAAGAATATTACAATTTTATGGAATTATTTTGAGAATTTAGAGAAGCTAGAGAAGTTACAAAATAAGTGTTTATATATTATAACAAGACGAATGTAAAATGAAGTGGTATTAAGATTTCATTAGATTTTGCAAAGTGTCAATTTTAATTTTAATCAAAAACTTGTATTTGACACAGTTCATAATACAGTCATTAAGATTTAAAGATAGTCAAAACTTGAGCATAAGTGAACAACACCAGAAAATTATTTAAAATTTCTCGACAGTGAGCGTAGCACAATGCGATTATTAAAATTGAAGTGAGAATGTTCGACAAAGTATTCTTTGGAGATATTGACGGGAACAATTGTTGTTGAAAAAAATTGGATTATTGAAATTGAAGTGAAAATGTCCTCCGCAAATTTTTCCAGCAAAGCCGACTATTGAACGAGTACTTACTTTATCTGCGTGTTGTGCTGCCTTCAGAAACTCCGAACACTACCACAGACGATCGTATTCACCGACACATTATACCAGCACGAGAAGGAACAGAAGATAAGAAAGCAGCGAGAAGTTTTCCCGATGTGCTCCAGGTCACCGTCACCCGAATACTAAACTCGATCCTCCATTGATTTCTACCTGTCCCCACTATAATGCTTATTTATTCGGCTAATTGTCTCTCCACCCCGCCCAAGGGCAGAGCGATCATTCAATGTCGTACCGATCGGAACTTCTGACACTAATTATCAATAATTTTCTACCTGAGAGGAAGAAAAGTTCAACTAAACGTCTGCAGTTTTTCTAACCACCGGGAAATAAAATTTGACCTCGATTTATAAAAGAGACTGATGCTGTTTACATTTAGTGTATTGCGTTCGAAGTGTTCGTCAACGAGTTTGATAAACATATGTTAACAAGTGTGATAATTACACTGCGGATATTTATGCAAAATAAAATCGTTATGCATCGTTTGCAAGGTACCGGAGAACCAAATTAAAATTTATTTCTTCCTATAGAAATTTTAATAAGTTGGTAGATCTAGTGATATAATTGAACTGCGGATTTTATGCATTTATGACGAAATACGAAACTGTGAAAAAATTTCAAGAATCTGAAAATCGAAAATAAAAAGATAAATATAAATAAATGTTGCTCCTGTATCTTGCAGTTAATGCTAATTTTTATTTTGCACAAGAATCTGTTTAGTGATAATAGTTTGAGGGGAAATTAGTGTTGTGCTGTTTCTGTGAAGAGAACTCACCTTTTTCAAATCCTTGCTGGCGTCCGCTTCTTCAGCTTTCCGCTTCTCCGAGATCTTCGGCGCCGGAACGGCGATCGTTGCCTCTCGCAGTGGTTTCAAATCGACCTGAAATAAAACGTGCATTGTTGATCATTCGCTAAAACTGCACAGCCGACATTAAAATAGCAGTAACCGTTACAAAACGGTCTGAACATCGGGAGATATTACCAGGGCACCGTTGTATCTCCACGAGGATTACTGTAAAATAACGGGCTGCTTTAAACTCTACGTTGCTGGAACTTTATTGAAACGAGTGTGTAAAATAGTGCCCCGTAATTTCATTAAGGGGCCATTTTATTCCATTCTTTAAGGATTCTTTCTCAGCAGAAAGGGTCTGCAGGGCCTGTAACCTGCTAAATGAATGATTTTGAAACAGAGTGGAAAAGGGTCTGCTCTAATCAATGTTTCTCATCGGAACGAGTCACTAATTAATTTAAAACTTATCAGGAAAGTAGCATTCTCTAAACTGGATAAAGATAGTATCTAACTAATTTATTTTCTCGAGGATCACTTCTCGAAGTAGTACAACTTTTAAATTCTTCCGAGAATTCTGCAGAAGAACGAAAGGAGGAGTGTTCGACTTAAAATTATATATTAAAATCAATACAAAATTGACTTCAATAATTATCAGGAAAACGTCTACATTCTCTATATTTAATTTTGATAGTATCTCACTAATATATTTCCTCGAGGATCCCTCTGAAGTAGTACAGTTTAAAATTCTTCTTCCCAGAATTTCACAGAAGTTCAAAAACGGAGGTGTTCGATTGAAAATTTTATAGTATATTAAAATCAATACAAAATTGACTTTAAAAATTATCAGGGAAACGTTTATATTCTCTATGTTTAATTTTGATAGTAGCTATCTAATTTATTTCCTCAAGGATCCCTCCGAAGTAGTACAAGTTTAAAATTCTTCTTCCCAGAATTTCACAGAAGAACGAAAGGATTCTTCTACACGAAACACGGTTCAAATGTTCCACCGCAACTTCGCAGGAGGTTGAAAGAAGACAGGTAACGCGCTAAAAATTTTTGGATGAACGCGGGTTAAAAATTTCTGGCGAATGATCAGGCGAGTAGGCTTTTCAGACGAGTCTCAGTCAAGTCGACAAGACATCGTCGCGCATTGTCGTTAATGCGGCCGCGGCCGAAGGGGTTCCGAGCGCATCGATTCATGATAATCGGTTTAACTCGTCCCTGCTTTACGGGCGCAGCCCCGCACATGCTAATTTCTCGTTAGCAGCACGGCCAAATAGAGATAGAGAGAGCGAGAGAGGAACGTGGACAGCACACTGAGGGCTCCGATTTACTGGACGGTAATTCGGGCCGTGGCGTAATGGCGCGAATCGGCGAAAGGCCGGTTAATCGATGTCGCGCGACCCGCGTTAATATAATTAGATCCTTCGATCCGCGCGTCCTTGTCCGATCCTGTTACGCAAACATTGTTCGACAATGTTTGCCAGCCATCCTATTCTTCGTTCCTTGTGTCAGAATATTTTTATCCACTTGTAAAACATTGAAAGAAAATTTCGCTCCGTAAAATTAATTGATTGTATTTAAAAGACAGGTACACAGAAGAACATGGGGCATGAAAAATATTTGAAAATTAGTTTATTCACTGAAACAGTCCTCCAAAGTAGAACAGGTTTAAAATTGTTCGTCCCTGTGATTTTACACAAAAATCTTGCAGCGAAATCAGTTAAAAATTAATTTGAAAATTAGCTGGGAAGAGTCTACAGTCCTTGAACTTAGAAATGACAGTGCTTAATTCGTTTATTTCCTCAAGGATTCTTCCGAAATGGAACAGGTTTAAAATTGTTCATCCCTGTGATTTACAGAGGAACGAAAAGAGATTGACTGAAAATATTGCAACGAGGTCGATCAAAAATTGATTTAAAAATTCGGACACGTCATGGAGATAATTCCAGCGCACAGAAAAAATTTTAACGAATAAAATGGCATTCTCATGCACAAGAAGCTCCGGTGAGTCAAGAAACCGGTAGAATCGTAACCGCGAAAAGTTCGCAAAACCGTCGGAGCAGAAAATTCCAATCTCCGAATTCATTCTGTAGTTAATTACGTTATCGGCCGATGTTCTAATTACACTGATCAAAGCCGGATAAAGGGGCGAGAGTGGAGAGAAGAAGTTCCGGCCAAAAGTGTAATGGCCGGGGCCCGATCGAGTACAAATTTACGGGCGCGGACTGGTTTTCAAAAGTTCCACGGGCCGCGAATGCCCGGTAATTAGGTGTCGAAGTTTTAATGGTGCGTTAAGGCTTCCTTTGGACAAGAACGGCCCGGGAAAAGATTAATGGATCGAAGATTTAACAGGCCGCGCCGCGCCGCAGCCAAGATTAAGCGCTAGGAAATTCACTCGGTTATTAAACCGAGGAAAACGGCGGGCTTCAGTCAAATCGCCAGCCGAAACCACGTCTTCCGCCATTAAACTCGAACCCACGCTTATATGACAAAAGTACAGCACCATGAATTTTTCCTTGGAACCCCTTCGAACCTATAGTCTCATAATTGATGACCAGACAGCGGACCTTTATGCAAAATAGAAATTTTCTACCTGAATCTTGAGTGAATCAGACATTTCTTTTCTTCCTTAATATATTTAATAAGTTGAAAATAATATAACAGTATTTTAAAATTCTTCTAATGCTTTTACTGTTTTAACCCTTTGCACTCGGAGCTATTTTAACTGGAAAATTAAACATTTCTTCCGATCTAGAATATTTCCATTGTCTATGATTTTTCTCTAGTATGATGGATATGAAATTGGTATAATACCTCATATAATACCTGAATGTTTAGTAATCGATTACACACCGATATATTTAATACTGTAAACAATATTTTGAATAATGGTACAGCAATTTTTAGTGGTGCCTCAGAGGGGACAACCGAGTGCAAAGGGTTAAATTACATTTTGTCATAACACCTTCGAACCTACAGTCTCACAATTGATAACCAGACAGCGGATCTTTATACAAAATAAAAATGTTCTACCTGAATTTCAACAATCTTGAATGAATTAGACATTTCTTTTCTTTCTTAATATGTTTATAAAATCCGCTGTCTATTGATGTCACAGGCTTTATAGTCGGAATAACTTTTTCATAAATGGATCAAACCACTTCAGCATTTCTGTCAAGCTAGATGTATTAGTATACTAGATAGTGTACTAGAAAAATTGCGTTCTGGATTATGAAAAAATAGTAAAAGTTGTTTTTCACATTGTGAGACTTCTTGGCAAGAATTTATGCAGCTGTTGGACAGTTGATAAAATTCCGATGCCGACCACTGCACCGTGTCGTTCGTGGTCACCGTATCGTTTACGACGCAGCCCGTTCGTGTTTGCACGCAATCAGCGTGATTCCCGGCCACGCAGATTACAGGATTTTACCGTGTCATTACGAGATCGCGCATCGATGACTCCGTTACCCGGCTTTCCCTTCGCCCGATTAAAACGACGCAATTATGGTTCGTCTAGCTCCTGTTAACCGGTCGCCCGTTTCCTTTCTTCCTTTTACGCGTGTCCTGTCGCGGGGGACATTGGTTTGCGATCGGACCAGGCTCGGGGCTAACGGGACTGGGTCAAGGTCTGTTTTCGTCGATCCCACTAATTTCTCATTGGCTGACAGCGATCATGCTGTTCCTCTTGCATCCAATGACCTCGCGAAATTTGTATCATTCGATGGGAAACAATTCTGCGGGAATGAATTTTTAAAAATGTCAATAATGGAAAGGTTTATAGAAGTTTATAGTTCCATAAATTGTTTTATCAAAATCAGGAAAAATCCGTTCAAATTGACTGCGAATTTTTGTCCAAGATCGTGATTTATTAAATTGAAGAAGAATTGCTCCAGAACGATCGTAGCTTCGTAGATTGTTTCATCGACATTGGAACGAGAGAAAAATTCCTCCTGGAATGAAAATTGACAGGAACGAAACCCTAATGAATTTTTAATTGGGAATAATCATTCGTTGGTTACGGCAGCAGTGAAAGACGTGAGAGATTAACTAACTGTTCAAGAAAGTGTGGAGAATTACATAGAGGTTATGTTGGTGAAATGCGCGTGACGTATAGAAGAGACCGTGCACGGTGAAAGTTTTATTTAAGAGAATAATCGTTACATAATTATCAGGATTGCGCAAGGCTCGGAACCGATTCCTCGAGACCATCTGCTCGTAAACGTGATGTAACGCGTATAATACGTGGTTAAATTACTTATTTTTCGAAATCGTGACAAATTCGCGCCATTAATAACCGTAAACTACGACCTCGTAATTTTTTGTTGATTACCTACATTTTCATAACCTCCGGAGTTATTGTCTTTTTATTACTTACTTTTTATTAATTACCAGCAAAAACATTGATGATCGTCGGCTTCCTAACGTGATAAATAATCGATTTTTTCCTCGCGACTATAAAGGATTAAAATAAATGTTAATACACGATAAAAACAGCTACTGCACATAAGACATCAAGAAATTGCGTGAAAACATGTACCCGGCGAAAAATTGCGTTAATGAAACAAATCAATTTTCCAATCGCATGATCGATTTATTAACGCTCCGGTCGATTAATTTCGACCTATGGTTACGGCCGATTTATCTTCGAGGCAACAACGATGCCGCACCGTCGACCATAATCGCCGGCAATTATGTTATCGCGGTTTGGCCGAGCTGCGATTAACGCTAGATTTGCGGGACGCGCTAGAATGTCGCGTTCTAGTATTCTTAATTTACGATTATTGAGATTGTAAACATTCACGAGGAACTATTCAACATTTCTTTCGGCATATCAGTCCTTGAAAAAATTTCGATATCTTCGTGAAATATCTCAAGAACAACAAATGATATTTAAAAAAGAGTTAAAACAAAAAGTTGCATGATATTATTGTTTCTATCAACTGTGTAAAAAGAAATTTTTTAGACATTGGCTACGAATTAATTCGTACACTTAATAATATGTAACTTTTATAAAGTAATGTAAAATAGTCACTTTTAGTGCTCAAAACGCCAAGCGCCGAAGGAAAAGAGAAAAACGCGAACCGGGTGATAAAACCAACGTGATTAACCTGCTCGCAGCACTATAATCCCGTCGGGTTTGGTCTGGTTTTCGCGTAACACGCGGTTCTTTTTCAGAAAATCGCCGGCGTCGATCAAAGAGCCGCGGCGAGAGGCCCCCGGAGATTTATCTTTGTTAACGATCGCATTCAAGCGAAAGCGGCGGCCCCGGCGAAATTGAAAAATTATAATTAGACCGCGGATGTTTGCGCATTTGAACAGAATGGAGCGCGAGCCAGAAGAATTGAAAAATTGTTGTTTCCCGCGATCGTTGTTGCTCCAGTCGGATCGCCGACAGAGAAAATAATCCTCTGCTCGGCTGCCGCCTTTGTGGATCGCTTCTAAAGAGTTTTCGTCTTTATGCGTGAACCTCTACGATCCCATTGTGATGCTGGGTTACCCTGATCTTGTCGACTGATCCGCGGAAACGAAATTAAGGAGTTACGCCAAAAAATTGATCTCGGTCACAAAAATTGGATTAAAGCTATTTATTCAATGAAATGCAAAGTGAGAAGTTGACATTTATTGTGTTGATTGCTTCCTCAATTTTTAAACATTTTGCGGACCACAAGAAAATTTAACAACGAGAAAAATATTTTTAGTGGCGCTTCACTGTAAGTGAGTAATCTGTAAGTAAGTGAGAAAATAGTAAAATAGTTTTATGCTTCCCTTCTCGAAGTTCGAGGCTCACGTGTAAGTCGGAATCGTTTAAGGCCTCGATCTATAATTTTCATCGAGCCTGAAGATTAGATAAGCGATTGAGAACCGAAATTTAAGTTTTTCTATGGATTTATGGCAGGCCTCGCTGAAGTTTTCACCTCGGATTACCCGAAAGAGGGATAGTTAACACGAGAAAGTCGGAATCACCGAGTCGACCCGACAAGAACGATCAATATCAAGAATTCGAGTCTTCGAAGAACAGGAAACTGAACGTCTATAGTGTTTACGGCAACATCTGGAGGATTCGTATCGGGTGTTTCGTCCATTAGCGCTTTCCTCGATGTTTCCTCCGAGGAAAAATTAATTGCTGATAATATTGCGCGATCTCTGATCGAATTCTGCACGGCGAATTCGTTTCTACTGTCGCCTCGACGTTAATTAACTCTACGGACTAATTGATCCGATTGGAGCAGGAAAAATTTGGTCATAGAGTGGATCCATCTTGGCTCGGTCTATTTATATGCGGGGGGAGAGACTGAACAATATAAGGCAAAGATTATCGGGACTAGTTTATTATTGTTTACGGCGTCGTTATTAATATTCATTCGTCGACCGTTATAATTAACCCTCAACCAAGTACTCGTTACACAACCGGTCGACCGCGGCGAGTCTGACCCCGATCGAAAGAGAACTGGGTGAAACATGCGGCTCGATTCGATTCGATCCGAAATCGAGCACGGCAATCGACTCGCGATAAACGATCAATCTGCCATCGTGATAAAACGTTGGACAATTTTTCTAACTGGAAATTTACGCTACCGTCTATAAGCCTATATGGTGTCCCATAAATCAAGGGTCCCGCATGGAGTCATGTATTTGTGGAAACGACTTTTCACTCTTTTCTACGTGATCGAATGCAATTTTTTTAAAAATTATTTTAGACTTTGATTAATCAACTAACCCTTCTAGAGATTTCTAGAGTAATAGTGGATACACAGAAGAATATTTGCTATTTTCTTCGGAATTCCAACCAGATTCAATTTAAAAAAAAAAACGTTTACACGTCCTCTGGCAAAATAATTGTTCCAGAGATTTCTGAAAAAAATTCCGAGTCGACTGATGCGACTTTGATGAAGTTACTACGATCCGAACGGCAGTGGATCAGCCAAATCTCTGCAAAGGGAAATTTAATCCCTCAAAGAATTCTTTATTTTCATTGAAACATAAGTTGGACAAAAGTGCAATCAATGGCTTCCAACTTTCATCTGAAAGCCGCGTTTCAATGTGCATAGGGTGTCTCGTAAGAAGTAACTCGAGAACCATTTAATCAATTTGGAAATCATCGCAGGACGAACGAAAGTTCTATTTGGTTCCTGTTTCTTGCAATGGAGGGAAACCATTTTTATTTTGCATATAGATCCGCAGTCTGAGTATCGAAACGAAAGAAATTTTCTAGGATTGGGACAACATGTTGGAACACTTAATGCCTTGAAATAAGAACAGAATAATCGGTGAGTCACCCAGTAGAAAGAAGGACGATTGCACCCTCGGCAAAGTCGTCGGTCAGGATAAAAAAGGATGGCGAAAGAGAGCGAAAGAGTATGAGAGCGGGAGAGAGAAACGAGGAAAGATGGAAAGGTAGCGAGTAGGAGAGAGACAGATAGTGGCGCCGGTATCCAAGCAACAGATATCATTACGCGGCGAGGTTCGCGAGCAGGGAAACGCAGAGCGGGCAGGTGCACGCGAATAAAGGATTCGCGTTCCTTCGTTCGTTCGTTTCTTGGTTCGTTCGGCATTGTCAGAGGTTCTGGTGGCAGGATAACGCAGGTCTGGCGTTAGGAAAGACCGAGGGGCACCGCAATGCAGGCAAGGGCGTTGTCAGGGGCGACCCTAGCGACCGTAAGACCTGATTCAAGCCGAACCGAACATTTCGGCTCGCGAAATAATAGCCGACCGGCCGCACCAGCATATTGATCCTCGATTTCGACTGCAACTCGGCTACCTTCCCCACCTGCACATCTGGACGACCTATTCACATCATCATCACTCATCACCTGTTCAGTCTGATCCTTTCATCGTCATTCATTTAGACAGACCTCGATGTCTTCGTTTCTATCTGATTTCGATCGCCCTGTGCTTCTTTCGCTTCTGGGTAATTCTTTTGGCAATTGTGGTTGTTCATTGTTGCGGCGACGCGAGACTGGATTTGTTAAATAAGCTGAACAATTTGTATACGCAATATTTTCAATCGATTTGGTCGCAATAGATCACAATTCGTTTCTCAACAGTGAGTAGTACCATTTATCACTAGGTTTACAGAGCACTAAGAGCGGCTATTTTACATTACTTTATAAAAATAGCCATTTTAACCATTTTTTGTAATATGTACCTAGCAGAGTTGGGCAAAAATTTAATCAACGGTTGACTTGAATATATTCAATACTTCAATCGTTAATCATAATTAACAATTAAACTCCTACTTTAGTCGTTAATTGCGGTTAACGATTACATTCTTTTCAATTGTAATCGTCAATCGGATAATTGATTAATGATCAACTGCTGAAATTTCGAAATGAAATACTGAAAAAAATGTAAACTGAGTTTAGGTATATTGTCATTTATATGGATAGACCGTGCGGCCTTTAACTTCAACAATTGATTAAATCAGTCTCCGATTTATCGACGATTTCTTTTTTCAATCAACGATTGACGATTAACTTCATCAATCGATTGAATCAAACGTCGATTTTTCAGTGATTACCTTTTTTAATCGTGCACATTAATCAATCAATCTTGGTCAAAATTTTAATCGATTAATGTCCAACTCTAATATCTACATAGAAAAATAAGTCTGTTGAATAATGGATTTTACAATCTCAATGAACATCGCCATTTGAAAATGAGATAACTTTTTCAAATTTCATAAAACAGTACTTACAACAATCTGCGCAACCTCTACAAATTTCCACCACTTTTATCGTTTCGTACAACGTCGCGAAGCAACGATAAAAAGATCGTTCTGCAAAAACGTAGCGAGGTTCCTCCATTGAACGGGATTTTTCGGTGTTCTCAAGATCCGCCGCGATTTCATAGACACTAAAAACACAAGGGCCAGTTGGCGCAGGTTTAAAAGGATCGGAGAAGTTCGCGGACGTTCGCGGAAAAGCGAGACAGGCGATCGGCGGAACAGGAAACTCCGCCGAAATCCTGCGGATTCGCGAAACTTGTTTGCCCTCGGAAAGAATCCGCAAACTGCTCCCGAAGACTACGGAAAAACATCCACTCGAGCCAAGGAAAAAACGAGAGAACCTGGGTAAACTGGCTTGAAAAAAGCGTGCTTCAAAAATCCAAGTTGTCCTGCGCAGCGAGGACTTCCTAATGAGGCACTCGAAATTTTAGATGCTCGAGGAAGACGAAACTGAAAACATCGGGACAAAAATTCTATTCGCAAAAACAGTTAATCTGCTTCAACACGTTCGCTACCACCATTTTTTCCGTTGCTTAAGAGTCTGTTTAAATACAAAATTGAAATTATTTAAATAAAAAAATATTTTTAATATACCACGTTTTTAAGACGGACTAAAAAGTATAAAATAATTTTTTCTAACCCCATACAGATTCCTAACCCCATAGAGACAGTCCTGAAAATTCGTGATTGCGAATTTTTAAATAATAGCTATGAAAATACTTATAAGATTTAAAACGAAAAACGTGGGGCACATGCAATAGATAATTGATGCATGAATAGTTCACCTAAGTCACTAACAATTTTATTAATGAATTGTTTCTGAATGAATCTGATTGTTGACAGTGTAAAGAACATTTTGGACGATTTTATTTCGGGATGATAGTCTGTTGGTGTTTGTTTTTTTCGGAACGAGATCGTCGATGACTCGCGTTGTGCCCGAGTCAATTTCCAAAATGGCGCACGGTCAAGAGTCGGGCGACGGAAAAACAATATTTATCGACGCTGTTGGCCCAGCCGTGATAATTAATAGCACGGGTAAATTGCCATTTCGGTGTGGCCGCGTCGCCGATTATTACTCCTTCTTTGACACCGATTTATCATGTCCGCGTTGCACGCGTCACATGAGCGGCGCATCGTTAATCTCTGCACGCCAAATGAAAAAGAAACAAGCTACGATAATTCCCCTAATTAATTAACCTTGTAATTTTTGGAAAATCTTTTTTGTAGATCATTTAGTAAACCAACGCTTCTAATTGATTATAAAAAATCAGGTCGTTTGATACAATTATAAAAAAGTTATTCTATTTTAAATGGTGTACGAACACTTTGTACACCCACTGTACGTTTCTTTTACATTAGAATTTACTGTGGAGGTTAAGGTATTCTGACTCTGAAGATGTTCGAAAGAAAGATGGAGGAACGGTTCTTCCAGCGTCTTTTCCTGTTAGGAAAAGCATCTTGCCAAGATGTTTAATACCCCCGTGCACCCTCAATTCGCAAGTACGTCTGACGGGAACGGGTTGCTCGGCGAAGAGAGACTCCCGTCACGTAATAGGCCGCGTGAAAATTCATTAAATATTCGTCGCTTTAACGCCCGGCACAAAAGTGGAGCGCTAATGGGTCCGAAGTTTATGCATCTTGTTACATTATATGATCACGAGGCTGGTTTTTCCCCGAGACCGTTAACGATCGACCAACGAGAACTTCGAAGATTCGAGCTGAAAATGAAACGTATCGCTCGATCGTGACGACCATACCAAACACTTCAACATTTATTAACAAGATCATTTTAAATGGAGGAGACTTTGTTATTCTGGACTTTATTATTCCTTATTATATCAAACCTTACTAGAAGACTATTTTTACACGATTTATTTTTCTTGATACTTTTGAACCTATTAATCCTCTTGCGTGATTTAATATAAATAAAAAAGACCTTACTTCATTTCCGGGCTCTGAATACTTCTAACAAACTTAATCATTCTAAATGACTTGATTAGTTTAAGTAGGATAAAGCCTTTAATGTCACTCGAAATCTTTTTAATTTATATTCCATCTTTCTATTTCATACTCGATCATATAAGAGTATTTAAGGAAGAAGTAATGATTTAACTTCTGAAGCAAAAAGTCAGAGGTCTCCGCTTCTACTTCGTCCGCTATCTTGGAAACCATCGGACACCTTTACATTTATTTCTTCAAAAAGTCAAAAAGTGCAGACAGAAATGCATTCTAAAAATGTTCGGATACACAGATGATCATTGTAGAACTTACATCTATTAATTTTTTAATAATTGTGCGTAAACAGGACGACATTCTTAAATTCATTTAATCCTTTTACTGCTTTAAATTGCAGTCTGTACCTGGCTAACAAATCAAACAGATGAATAGCAAATTGTTCAGCAAGTATGGTCTCTGAACGTGCACGGTCTTCACAGAAAAAGGCAAAACGATGACAACAGGAGAGAAATTGGAATAAGCGAAACGAAGTGTCCGAAGAATCGGTCCGACATTTTTTTCCGCTGCTTTCCGGTAGCTTTTCTCTCTTTTTTGTAAACAAAGTCAGCAATTTTCTTGTTGCTTCGGTATTCTAACTCCGTTTCGGAGCGATTAGTCGAAATTGAATGGCGAGGCTTTCGAGGACGTAGCCGCCGCCGTCGCGAAACGTCGATCGCGTTAACGATCGATTTGTATTCCGCGCGAACAATGGCGGCCGCGCTTCGCCGGAATCCTGGATGATTTCAATGCCGCTTTTCGGCCGATTAGGCTCGATCGATCGGCGAACGACAATCGCCGGTGATTAGGTTTGTTTTCGAATAAACAAGAATGATTGCTTTCGCGCTCCCGCCCCGGCAAAAATCGCGCTGCTGCTCACTAGAAGAACATTACTTCCGCCACGCACCATTTTCCCGCGCATTTTCGAACCGACCAAAACTCACCTGATTATTCCATCGTCCGCAGAATTCTCTGCGTTCGGTTTTCCACGCATTTCCGCGAAAATCGCTGCGAAATCATCGTTCGACCGCAAGCTTCGATCTTTTAGGCTATTTTAGGTAGACATTTCGTATTTTAGTTTGGTTCTCTTCTTTTTGATTTTGATCAGAGCTTTGGTTATCGAACTTGCAAAATTTATGGGAATGCAAAATTGTGTACAGAACATCGGTGTTTCCGAATGTTTTTGGAATGTAGGTCGTAGTTCGGTAGCAATGGGCCGAAAAGGACAGTTTCGAAATTAACGGCGAGCGCTTCGAAGATGGTTCCCGGTACCATAGACAGGATGCGGTCTCTTTGGGAAACTAATATGCTTGAAAAGTTCCAGCCCCTAGCTGGCGGGCTAATGGTGGATTTGAAAAACTCGAAGATTCGGATGGAACCAATCCGATTATAGACTGAACTCCTCTTCCTCTCTCGGCCTTTCCGAACTTCGAACTCTTCGGCCCTAGAAACTCTCTCGGGTCAGGGAAGTTTCGAATTGAACGAGGATTTTAGGGATGCCGGTTATTTTCTTAATCCTCGAAACATCGGCGCTGGGTCAAGATGGAAATCATTTGCCTCTAAACCCTTCTTGACACATTTTACACGTCGCAGCCTCTCCAAAAACCCAGGCAACAATCTTGTCCAATAAAATACAAAATGCGATATGAAAATCGAACGTACTTTTATGAACTAATATTAAAAAATATTCTGCGAACGAGATAAATAATGTGCTGGAAATACTGCGCAGAAATTGAAACGCGTATTGCAACACGTATAAATAATGTACATATAAATAGTATACACTATAAAGATTAGAAGATTCGAAACATTAAAAAGTCAATGGTTAAAATGAACGTAGAAAATAATCAATCAATTAACCAAGCGTAAAAGCAAAATAAAATATATCTCTCTACCCTGAGATTCAAATTGCATTAAATAAAAAATATATTCGAAAGGGGTGCACACCTTCGAAAAATCGATGTTAAAATGCAGCGTCCAATATATGAATCAATTAAAAATCGAACCCGACAAGTAAGATAAATAAAAGGATCCGTGAAGAAGGTCAAATGAAATCGTCCTAAAATAAAGGAACATATAAACACTGCAAGATAGCAAGCAAATAAATTATATGATCCATAAAAGGTCAAATATAAAATCATCCTTAAGTAAAGAAACATATAAACGAAAATGTACTGAGCAAAAGCAAGCACATCAATAATAAAAACAAATACGACACATTGTAAGGTCCCTAAAAAATTCCTGTGACGAAACAGGGGGTTGCAAAAATGGCGACCCGGGACAAAACAGTCGGGTTTCGATTTTCACGTGGCGAAACAAAGAACTCTTCGTGGGTGGATTTTTCGGCGAACAAAAACGACAGCTCGCGGATATCGCGACATCGATGGGGATTAATTGTATCGCGGCTCGATTTATATCGGGCCTCGAGTGGCGTTCGCGGAACGAACTATGGAAACGTGGTGGGATAGGGAGGTGTGCGGGGGTGTGAGGCCGGAAAAACCGGTGCGAAACGTTCGATGGGCTCTATTTCTCGGTGACACACGGCTGCGGTTGTCCCGCCGCGGATAAATGTCCGCGCGCATTACCCGTGGAGCACCGTGGGCAGGGGTGGCATTCAAAGAGCGCGTAATTCGAACTCGATAACCGTTCCAGGAAATTAAATCGCCGGCTACGAGAGCTCCGGCCGATCAACGACCGGCACCTGTCGTTCCGCCATTTTCTTTATCCCTCTGTGCACGCCAGTGTTCATCCACGCTACCCGCCAATTTTCATTGTATTATAAACAACCGAAAATGCAATTGTACGCTCGA
This sequence comes from Lasioglossum marginatum, assembly GCA_028455795.1. Taxonomy (NCBI): domain Eukaryota; kingdom Metazoa; phylum Arthropoda; class Insecta; order Hymenoptera; family Halictidae; genus Lasioglossum; species Lasioglossum marginatum. Next base: position 2,631,407 of record CM052243.1, read on the forward strand.
CTGTGGCGGGGTGCGAGCCTGCAGAAAATGGGCCTGGGTTTCCGGGGTTTTCGCAGCGCAGTGGGTTGATGGAGAGCTTTGACATTTTCGAAATGTTGAGGTGGGAGTATGGACCAGTTGTGGGAAAAATTTCAGGTTGATCGGACTTGTTTTACGGAAATTATAAACATATTTGTGGTAGTCTCTATTTTTACGAAATGTCAACATTGAATCAATTTAAAAAAATTAATGTTGTGAGTTCAGTATTGAGATTCTGGACATGTAAAGGAGTAACTTTTGTTGCGAGTCCACTATCCATGATGTTCTCGTTAAAAACTGGAGCTATTAAGAACCCGCATGCAAAGTTTGAAGCCGCTTAACCGACCGTGTCCCCACGTAAAATGCAAATTGCCGGAACAAAATTCGTATGTCCGAGAGTCGCGAATAAACAATCGACGCGCATTTAGCGCAATCTCTCCAGCACAATGAGGTTGGTCGATCAAACATTTTCATCGTTATCTCGACTCCATTATTGCCCGATTAGTTTTCGATGTCTCTGACGGGAGCCAATTATAACCGAACGATTACCGGGACGCGAAACTTTCGGAGAGTCTCTAGAAGAGCGGTTTCGAAATTTTCCGAACTCGAAATGGATCGTGCGCCATTAGCATTTCCGCCTCGGGAAAGGGAAAGTTACGGCGGCGATTAAAACGGGAAGGAGAGGAGAAGAATCCGCGTTTATTCGAACACGGCCGAACGAGATATTTTTACTCCTCATTTTCCAGTCCATTTCCGGCCGTAACGGCGTGAACGGCCTCGTAAAAGGACACGCGTCAAAACTTCCAGTTGTTTGCTCCCACCCCCCTTTCTCTCTGTTTCCGTTTTAGTTTTCCCGTGCAGGTTTTATTCGACGAGCGGTCGATGAAATTGTTTCGCGCGAATTAACGCCGAGCGCCGGCAAACAACCACGGAATCGACCAGGGAAATCGGCCGACGCGCTCTCTTCGAGCTGTACGAATTCCTTTTCCTCGACCCAGATGTACCGGCTGTGAAAAAATTGTCTCCCCCGGCTCCCGTCCGCGAATCCGCGGATTACAATCCATGAAAATTCATGCAGATCCGCGGCGTCGACGACGGTTGCCTCTAACGATTCGAGTCTCGCGATCTCCGAAACAATTTTTTAACGCTAACCACGGTGTGACTGGGTTGTTCTATAAAAATTGCAAGACTGATTTAATTTGCAATTTTTTTAAACATCCGCCGCGTCGATATTTTCGTAATCAATAATTTGTCATTCTAATCGTATAATGAAATAGTCTGATTCGCTATAACAAATGTGAATTACATGTCGAGATCTTTTTTAAAATTGTTTTAGAAATGTTTGCCTCTAAAGCGGCCCCTAGACGATTAATATTGTCGTCAATGTATTGCACAATAATATTGCTCTGGCTCACCCACACGAGACAATATTATTGCCCAATAAGTTAGCGCACGACTGATGCAGTTAACATGTGGAATAAAAAGAAAATTCAATGTTCACTTTGCGACTGTAAAGATAGAACTGAGCCAATATTGCGCAATATTACTCACAGACGAAGCAATATTTACGAGATTGTACAGTCAAAATCAAACTGTTTTTGATTGACTCAATATATTGCGCAATCTTCCAATTTGATTTACAGACGATCAATATTATTGTACAATATCAATTATTGTGCAATATATTGACGATAATATTGATCGTCTAGGGGCCGCTTAAGAAACCTAAAAAGCGAACAAACCTCCCCAAAATATTGACAAATAATAGATGTGGATTTCATGGAAGTTGTCAAAAATTGTGTCAATTCGAAAGCAAAGCGCGCCACGTGACAAATTTTCGTCGCCGGTCAATAAAATTTCATTTGTCACGCGGGAAAAGGGGGGCCGGTTCTACAGATACTGTCGCCGGAATGTGTCGTCAAGAATTCATCGTCCAGCGGCCGTATTTTATCGGAGGCCGACGTGTTCGACGAACTTCCGCCGTAAATTCGTCGCGTCGTGTACGTGGGCTTCGAACGGCCGCTTATCTCCGGCGATTTTCTCGGCGTTTCCCCTTTTCCCTTCCCCGGGGCGTCGATTGTTTCGCCTGGGATCCGAAAGTAATCCGAGCGTCGTTTAAAGTTCGCCAAGCATGTTTTATACCCGGTCCCCGGCTGTATTTATTGCATCCAACAACGCGCGCGATCTCTTTTCACGCGGAATTATTCTCCCTTTGCGATTTTTCGATTTTATTTTTAAACGGATTCCCCTTTGGGGGCGATCCGACAACCGAAAATATCATCCCCGCGATTTCGAGTGACAATATTCGCCGCTGGGGACCCGAGGAACTCGGCGACCCCGTCAGTCTAGTTCGCCATTACTTCTTATGCTAAGAAGGAGTCTTCTGGTCATTCTGATGGTAACGTGATTTTTGAGAATTTTTTGAAAGGAAGGTATTGAGTGTAGAAATTCCAAACTTGGCACAGTTGTTAACCAGCATTCGAAAAATGTACACAGTTTGTTTAAGGTGTAATAATAATTTTCTCGAGTCTTGACGTTCGAATAGTGCCAACACAGGCCTAGTTCATACGTTTTCAGGACGTGTACTAAAAACACACCTGTCATTCAAGTCATTCTGACGATTGTTTTCAAGGAACGAAACTTTCGATAATACCAATCCATAAGAAAATGCGAGAAGAACGACTCTCTCGAACCGCCAAGCCGCGCGGAGGCCGCTTAATAACTATCTGAAACGAGCGTGGAGAAATAAAACAATTGTCCCCGGTGCGCGTTTAAAATTCCACGGATTTCCTCGGGTCTTTTTTCCCCACGCGTTACCATTCTAACGAAGGATTAAATTTCCCAGCAGCAGCCACGCGTTCCCCATTTTCTCGTCGAGGAAATTCGACGGTAGGCGAAATCGTTATCGATCATCGTTTGCAATGGAAATTTATTGCATTTGTTTCCCGAAATTGCTCGAAGGAAATTCTCGTTCCTTTTTCCCCGTGTCTTTCCTCTCTCGTTCCGTTTTCATCTCGGCGTCTTTCTGTCTCTTTCGCACTCGTTTCCTGCGATTTCACCGTTTTTCCTCTCGCTTGTTTTGCCTCGGTCGATGTCCGCCGATGGAGTTTTCCGTCGGAACGACGCGGCTTTAATTCCGACGCCCGTAATTCCTGCTGTTTGCCGTTTTCCGGTTCAAAATTTCGCAATTCCGACACGTCGGGCCCGACCGGCTCTCGCCATTTTTCCTCGCGACTTTCCGCTGCCACCTGCGCCCCACATCTCTCGCTCTCTTTTCTCTCTCTTGCTCTCTCCTCTTTCTCTCTCTGCAGCGAACGACGAAATACCGCCGTGAACCAATTACAACCGCTATTGATTTTTATTTACATACGGGGCAGGAGCGATACAGGCCGGGAGAAATGAGCGACGTTTTAACGCCGCTCCCGGCGATTTTTCCGAATTTCCAGACTCCCGGCAACTCCAGCGGTTCCGGAAAATGAAACCGAGCTACGGGACCCTTCCCTGGGAAATAATAGCTGTGATAGATTGTGGAATTTCGGGCGTACCGAGCATATAAAAATCGTCAGATCGGTAAATCGTGCTGAAAGTAATTCGGATGTTCTGAATTATTGGATTTAGTATTTCACAATATATTTGACTGGTGTCAGTCATTATTTTAATTATTTTAATTATAGATCAAGACTCTAGACGATCAATATTATCGTCAATATATTGCACAATAATATTGATCCTCTGTAAATCAAATTGAAAGATTGCGCAATATATTCAGTCAATCAAAAAGAGTTTGATTTTTATTGTACAATCCATCCAGAAAATTCATTTTAGAATGTATCGAGGTGTATCAGAGCTTACCTGCTTTATGGAATATCAAGAGTAAAGAGTATAGCAACAGGATTAAAAATATGAACAATACGAACATCTGCTTCGGAAATATAAAGAAAAGTATCCAGATGCTGATAAGTCGCAGTTAGTTGAAAAATTTAATTCATTGCTTGCTTCCTTTTTATTCCACGTGTTAACTGCAGTGTCATCAGTCGTGCACTAACTTATTAGGCAATAATATTGTCTCGTGTGGGTGAACCAGCAATATTATTGTGCAATATATTGTGCCATGTATTGACGATAATATTGATCCTCTAGGGGCCGCTTTAGATTGCGGGTTTTATGCATTTAGCATAAAAATGAGTGAGTGGAATTCGAAACAAATTATTTTTGATTCTCGTTTCTTGCAATCGATGCAAACAATTTTTATTTTGTATAAAGACAATCTGAATGATGTCTGAAGACATCAAGCATATTTGTTCCGAATATTTAATAAAAGTATTAAAGTAAAATAAATGGAGAGAAAACGAACACAATTTTGTTCGTCTTTTAAGGAATTATTTAACACCGAAGGGACCCTAATATTGTGGAAAGCGGTCATTCCTAATGAAATGTTTCGCCGTTTACATAAAATTCGTGCGAGACCGTCGGAACAAACGGCGTTTTCATCATCGCAATGTAATTTCGGCGAGAGGACACGGTCGATTCATGCTCAACGAGCCGAGCAGCACGTTTTTCAACCGGTTCATGGGGGTAAGGTGCCCCTAGAACGTTTCGCCCACACGCCATTGAACAGATTCAACTGAGGGGGTCATGCGAACTTAATAGTCTAAAAAAACAAGCGTATTTCAGGAATTTTTTCGGAAAAAATAGACCTTTGCTTCAAACGAGCAACCTGCTTAGAAGTACATATCGCTACCCTGGAAGAAAACCGGCATAACTCTGCGTAAATAATATAATAACTAATAATAACTAATAATATAATAAAATAATAACTCCGCATAAAATTGCGATTGTTCGCTTATGTCACAATGAAAATGAAAAAGTGGTATATTTTTATGTAGAAGAGTGTCACAAATGTAATTCGCTGAAATTAGTTAACTAAGCCTTTCAGCTAAAATTGAAGTTTTTTTTAGGAAAGTCTCACATGTCTAACCCCTTAGGGTTAATAATTCGGTCAGAAGAAAAAAAACCTATACAAAAGTTACTTCCAAGTATGTACTTTAAACAAAGTAGAAGATATTGCTGACGTGATTTTATGGAGATAAGTGATATTCAGTTGAGCTTTGGTTAAATCTTTAAATGGGATTTTCTCCAAACTAGTGGTTTTCGAGTTGTGCCGGTTTCCTTCTAAAGTAGCGATATATCGTACCGTTGATAACAAAGGGAAGAAAGTTTTGAAGAAACCAGCAAATAAAAAAGGAAAAATTGGTGGAACAGGATTCTTCCTAGAGCGTGATTGTGTACTGCCCTCTCCCTTCTAGGCTAGGGGAAAAAGATTGTATAAATATTTATGCTCAGTTATTCGAGACACCATGGCGGTAAGGTTCCGGGAGGTTTCAAGGTGAGGAGAAATTGGACGCGGCCGGCGCGGAAAGTAACTTGGCAAATATTAATGAAAATAAGGGAGAGAAATTGAATGCACAATGAGCGGAATTAGAATACCGTGGGGGGCGTGGTCGTCGTTGATCTCCCTCTCTCTTGGCGGAAAGAAAGCCGGAGACTGGGGAAATGGATACGGGGCAAGAAAAATAGCCGAGCAAAATATTAATAGCGGCAGAGAGCTACCGGAACAGAATCGTTTCCTTAAAAAATTGATAAAGTTGTGTCGAACCGTTCCAAGCACCGTTGATTTCCCAACAGTGAAAAAGTAGTCCTCCATTCGGTTAATCCTGACGAGCAGTGCGGTCCTCTCGATCGGATCATTGAAAATACAGAAGTCCTCCAGCCCCCCGTCCTCTCGTAATTGTCCTTTTTTCTCCCTTCTTTGTCCCAGCTTCTCCCAGTTTCGGCAACGTTTTTCTGCTTTGTTTTTTAAGGGTTTTTACGGCTTTTTGATGCCACCGGCTAGGCACAGCCAGAAGCTCTCCGCGGATTTTCCACGTGGTTTTTTTTTACAAACACATTTTTCCCTCTCACTCTCTCTCTCTCCCTTCTATTTTCATCCCCACTGTGTTCCCTCTCTTTGGAAGTCAATGTCCACACACCGTGTTTTTCAGTGGCGACGGGGCTTTTTAGCGGCGACGTGATTTCATCCGATTTTTCGCAACACTTGTTCCAGTTTCGAATTTCACCTCGAGTTTTTTCTGTTGCCACTTGTGTTATACTCTTTTTGCGGGTCGTGCCGAATTTGGGAACCGGTGGAATGTCCCCTAACTTTGATGATCGAACAGCAAGTCTTTTTCAAGTAAAATTTGTGTATTTTGTAATGTAACAATGCAAGAAATATTTCTTGTGGAATTCCGACAGTAATGTAGAACACAGTGAATGTAGCAGAGAGTTAAAATATTAATCGTTTTATAAGCTAAGATAAACGTAAACGTATGTAGGGTAAACTGTACAATGATTGGCACCCTAAGCCAAAATCGTAGTAAAAATCTTTTTACGTATTTTTGAAATGTTTAAACGAGCTTAACTTTTTATTATTATAAGCTAATAGAGATTTTTCAGCAAAATCAAACAGTTTTACGAGTCCTAAATCTTTTATTATAAAATATATTCAGTGAATAAATATAAAATATAGTCATCGGCACATATGCTAACAGTCATATGTGGAACTCTGCTATGAAAACTTACCACGTAGCTTCGAAATATAAATAAGAAGCAATAAAAAATGATTTTCTATACCAGAAATTCTTAATACTTGCCGTTTAAATCCAAAGTGCCAATAACTACTGCAGTGCCAGCAATAGTTCACCCTACTTCCTGAAAATTTTGAGACTCTAATATACAAATTTTTTTATAAAATGGTTTTATTGCTCTAATTTTGCGCCTCGCTGAGGCTGTTTATTTCGAAGCGAGGTAATTTTGGGTGGCCTGTAAAACAAAATGGGCTAGCAGGTGAGGCTGGAAACGGTGGTGGAGCTGGAGAACGTGAGGGAAGGAAGAAAGTAGCGAAGGGGTGGAGAAAAGCCGAGGGGTAGAGCCGCGATGAAAAAAGCTGTAGGACACGGGGTGAAAAAGGAGTGGAAAATGGGGAAAAAGGAAAAGGGAAAAGGGCGAAGTGGAGAAAGAGAGAGAGAGAGAGCGAGAGAGAGAGCGCGCTGTGGTTTTCGCTGGGAAACGTCGTGTCGGCTGGGAATAATTCCGCGTGGAGTGTCGTCGCGGTGGAATTTTGCGTCGGCAAGCACGGTAATATTTCAGAACATCGTTTTCACGGTAAATTACACGAGAATAATCAAAGGGACCTTCGCGGCTCGTCTTGGGATGCTCGGAGAACGCCGCAGCCGCCACCGCCAGTCGACAACTTCGGCGAGAGAGGGTTGCTCAAGAGAGAGAGAGAAGGAGAGAGAGAGGGTTGTTTCAACCGTGTGCACCGGGCTAAGTGCAGCATTGCCACTCTAATGGGAACGCGTGCCGGCTGGTGTGTTCCTTGACGTCATACGTGCACGGTTATTACCCTGCCACCACCAATTTCTTTCCGCATTTTCGACCACTCCTCCTACCCCTCATTATCTATCTCTATTTATCTATCTTGCTCTCTCGCTCTTGCTCTGTCTCTCGTTTCTGTTTGATCGATGCTCAACAGTCGCTGCCGCCAAGAATCGCTCGCGGCTCGAGTGCACCGTGTAATTGCATTCTTTGGAATTCGGCTGTTGATGCTTTGAACGCGGCACGGAATTCAGCTCGGAATTATTTGGCCAGATTTTGAAATGAATTTTTGAGGTAATGTGTTCTGCCCAACACATTTGCCCGGGGATCCGCCGGATTTAATTCGGAGCCGCTGGAAAACTGCTGGGGAACGCGAGGACCTGCAACGAGCCCTCTATAGCGTCTCTCTCTCTCGTCTTTTGTCCTCTATTTTTATTACATAAACCGCATTGTATACAATTTTTAAAGCTGCTCGTAATCAAAAGGAGTTATATAAAAATATAATTTTTCTTTTAATAATTTGCATTTACATATCTTCACGATTTTGTATTTCACCAATTCTGTTTCATCAGAAATGCATCCGCATTTATGTTATATTATATACCCAGTAATGATCATAGCGCAATCTTTGCGAATTTTTTAAAAGAAAGCTATCGAGTACTTCTATTTCAATTTTCCTGTGCTTGTTAAGCAACGTTTGAAGAACACGCCCAATTTTTTTCAAGCCAAAATAACAATTTTCCTCGGAGTTACAACGGCAATAGTAAGAGCATGTGATTTATCTTTTTTACATCAACAATTTGTTAGTTTTCCGTGTCGCAACATTATCATTTTGCAACTAACGACTTAATTCCAGCCCGCACGGTAATTAGACGTGTACTGAATATGTCCAGCAAGTTCATGACACTTAAACGATTGGCTTCTCAGATATTAAAGTCGTACGTGCTGTTTTAGAGTGTGCAACTAGTAATTACGATTAATCGGCTATTCCACGGACGTGGAAGATAATATGCACCTTACGGCGTTATCAAATATTTTAGTCTTTCAGGTTCGCTGACAAGAACATAAGGATCAACAATCTCTTTCAGTTTGGTCATCCCCGCAAGTAGAACGCTCGAAGATTCGCACCCCCTGTGAGACTACATAAATGTTTACACATAAATGTTTACACAAATTCGCTTCCGCTGCAGCTTTTTCGACGAAAAAATTCATACACATTCCTCAAACATAAGGCAAATCATCCTGAAACTTTCGAAAAGGTCCGATTCTCGGTTCGTCAAAAAATAAATCGCAAAGACGCCCTACATTGATTAAAAAGAAATTATGTTGACTATCAGTTCGAAGAAAATTCGTATGCGGCCAGCGTGTGATTTAGGTGGACGCGAAATTTAATGGGTTTCGAATGGGAGAGCCCCGCGCACTTAATTGAATAATGACGGGATGAAAAAAAAGCCCTAGGGAGCAGCCCTAACGATTTCGCGACACGCGATGTGCTCTGATCGGTTACACACCCTCGGCGGCCGTGCAGATTAGATTAGGGGTGTGTAATCCTCGGTTGCTGACTGCACTAAACGCGAAACGTTTTCCTATACTGCAGCCACTCGACGTTACAAAGAACGATTCTGCGGAGACGTCGTAACGAGGCCGTAATTCGAGATCTCGAAGCGCATCGTTCTTCCGGCGACATTCAATTTGCCGGCGTAAGTTTCTCTGTGTGCTTGTAATCGCTCGCGATCGAATTATGCTCCGTCCAGCCGCCGCTGGAATCCCGGGTAGCCAATTTAATTACGAATTTCGTTTGCCCAATTTTACGGAATTACCTGCGAAACGTAGAAAATCCCAGCCGGGATCCAATTAGAAAACGAAACGCACCGGTGGCCGCTCTCTCTCGAAACGAACGAAACAGCGACAATCCTGTTTGGGGAAACCTTCGGTGGCGTCGACAAGAGGAACGGGACCGGCGCAACAAGGTTAACTGAAACACCGCGCGCGAGAGAGAGAAAATAACAGCGGTTTCTGCAGCGAGGAGAACGGAACGATCGAACGACACGCTACGTCCTTTTGATCGGCCGCCCTCAAAGCTCCTCCCACGCGATGCCGGATCAGAGGGCGAAAGGTTGAACGTTTGTTCGAGCCTCTTTTATGGCCGCTATCATGCCCACTACGGATGGCTTTCTGATGAAATGACAGACAGTTCCATTCGAATTTTCATATAGACCGCCGCGACTCGAAATTTGAAAGGCCTTCCCCTTTTCTACATCTGCCTCCAACTTTGATCATTTATCGCTCAGAAAGAACATAACGCAGGCTCGTGGAACTTTGGATTTGTTTATATACATTTTAACTATGTATCTGATTTTTTATTTGTGGTTATCGTTAAAAATATAGAAGTTATTCACCTTGATTGTCAAAAGGACATTCCCCTCTCTGGACGAAATTTAGAATCTTTTTCTCATGAAGTAAACAATGCATCTATATTAAACTTTGCAGACGCGCTCATACGTATTTGAACTAACTTCATGATTTTCCACACGTTTCTATCATTAAAATTGCAGTGGCTGTTCACCGAAGAAGCGAGTCACCCCCAGGCAAAACCGAGCGCGCTCCTCGACAAGAACTTCCTGCAACCACCCTGAAGAGGATGTGAACAACCACCATGCTCCAAAAGGTAGCGACACAAAAAAATTACTGTATACAGTACAAATATATACAAACAACAGAATCTCATGAATGCTACTTCCACCCCCAAAAAATTCGCCAGGTCAACCCCGAGCCGATACCGAACTCCCCGAAACGCCCCCGATTCTATCGAATCAGCCGACCCTTTCCGATTCTACGGCGATTCGCCGGCAGCCCTAACGTCCCATCCATTTCCAGGGAACGAGATGGGCGTGTTACGATTCCTAGAACCTCGCGGGGTGTCTTTAAATCGGTCCACGCACGAATTTCCCTCGAAGTTTCCCATAAAGTTCGGTCGGACGAGCGGACCGATCGCCATAATCGCGTTTGCGTGGGTGGTTCGTTCGCAGACGCAAAGAGGGGAAAAAAGGAGACGGGTTTCGAGGGGAAGAAGGAAGTTCTGGCGATCCGTGCGTTGAATCGCAGGAAACGAGCATTCGAAAGAGCCACGATATTTGCCACGAGGGCACTCCTGACTTTTCCCTGACGAATGGAACATCGATATCCTTTCTTCGGGCGTTTTCCCTCTTCCCCCGGCCTCTCCCCGCTCCTTCTTCACCCTTATTTTTCCCCAGCCTCTGCCGGCTTGTCAGATGATAAATTGACGGGGGTGGAGATCGCGGAGGCGGATCGAGGCGAGCTTATAATTAACTCGGAGCCAGCTGCCGCCGCGTAAACTGCGGGACGCGTTTCGCGGGATCCTCGACGATACATCCGAGGCTTTTGATTCCGACAGAAACCCCCGTTGCCGTGACGGAGCACCTCCGATCGAAACCAGACCTGGAACAAGCTCGCTGGCTCCTCCCTCCGGTTGCTTAGTTAATCCGTAATTAACCGCTATCCGCCGCCAGAGAACTTGCTCACCCGCTGGACAACGAGCCCCACGAAAAACTCGAGCGTTTCGGCGCTGGTTCATCGAATTATTATATTACCGTCGCTGCTACGGTGCTCGCTAATTACTCTAATTAGTCGGGGTACCATCGGCGGACAAGTCCGGGGTTAATGGGCCTCGTCGACTAGCTATTACAGGACGGGATCGCTGTTGGTTTCGTCGAGCAGGCCATTTGTCATTTTGATTATGCTTCAGTCTCTAAATTTTATTTAGAGTCACTCTCGAATTTTTTCGAGATTCATATCTCATTTAATAAATTTCTTTGATTTCATGGAATTTCTCTTAATAGTTTTGGGAAAGTAGTATCTCCAGCATCCTACCAGCAGGGTTGTACAGCTTACGAAAATTTAGACGAACATCCCCTGCAAAACTCCTAGCCTGTTGCAAAGCCTGACAAGGTCTCTGCGGAGGAAACATGGAGCCGCAAGGAATTTCGCCCAAGTTCTACATTTATTCGACTCTCTGTATTCACGGGCGAGAAACGTGAAAAACCTCGAGAAACTTGGAGTCTACACTCCGTACAAGGTCCCCAAAGCCCTGCGTAGCCATCGGAGGGTGTCAAAGATGAAAGAGCCGAGCCGCCACGATCCAACAGTATTGTAGAAAGGAAGCGGTTTCAAACTTAAGCCCGACGTAAGTAGATTCAGCCGGTGCGCAGTCAGACAAGGCGGCGGCTAGAGTTAACAATCGCGGGCAAAGCCCATTTTGAGCGGCGCTCTCTCGGAACAAATTTCTCCCCTTGCCACCCGTCGCCGCACACCTCTACTCGGCGCGATGGTTCGCCGGAATAGATACAAGAAGATCGAGGATTTTACACGTGTAGATCCCTTTAAGGGGTGAAGATTAGGATCAACCCTCGCAGGAACGCACGCGAGTCTCCCTCCTCTGGTGGGGTGGTTGTGGAAGAAGGTGTGTGGTGACTCAACAACACCGGTGGTTTCTTAATCCTCTCTCTTCCCCCAAACAAGTCTTAGCGTGCAACAGTAACTCTGCTGAATTTAATATAAATTTATTAAATACTAGGATTTTTCAGACAAAATACAACACATCCATTTTATTATAACATTTCGTAATAATATCCCTAGGAAAGGAGCTCCCATGTACTGGCAACCATTAGAGGTTCTCCGAACTGTCTTGAAAACTGTACAACACGCAACAGTGTACCATTTGTCAACATCATAGGTTTATTTTCAGGCAAACTACCTCTCTCCATTTTTCTACAAACTTCACACAATGTCACTGGGAATGCTAGATATTTTCTACGAAACTTCCTAAAGTAACTTCTAAGTCCAAATTCCTGGGGGAAAAACTTCATTATTTTTTTCTACGATCAAACACCAGGTTATTTATCCCCTAAGATCCACAAGGGTATGTTACCAGCGTCAGAAACAACCCAAGAAAATTGTGAAAGACGAAGAAAAACCTAGAAGAAGAAAATTTCCTAGCGGTCTTGGAGGATCGAATCCAGATCCACTCGGTGGTAGACGGAGGTTCTACGAGCATTGCTAAAGAGATTCCAGTATAAACATTATTTTCTCCGGTGTATGTGCCACCGAGCCACTATGTTGACACTAAAAACAACCCTCCGCCGTACGAAATGACTGCCGACCAACCTCATAGACATTTCCTCGGTGAAAAAGTGTTTCGGCACACTATTACCGTGAATATTTTGCTATTTTGTGACGGAGCCATAAGTCCGCGCTTTTTTCGACGACGCTGAGTGGATGCGTGCGGCGTCGATCGTAGCGAGGGTACTTCAATTAGTGACCGGGAACGTGGATAACATAATATCATCGAGAATATATCAAGAGGCGAGAGCGTGTCGGGCGACCGGTATTGAAAAACTTTTTAATTGCCAGCTTTGCGTCTCCCCTTCGTGGCATCTGCCCCCTGCATCTCGTTTTTTTTTCTTAGTGGCGTTCGTCTCTCTTTTCGAAATAAAATTATCAACGCCTCTGTCCCCCTCTCTCTCTCTTTCTCCCGCTCGTTCTGTCCCGGCGCCCTCGAAAAGCGCCGGAAGGGAACGTGTTCTCGCGAGGACGAGGGAATTAATTAAAGTGCGTGGTCCCTCGCGAGAGGGGGCCAGAGAAAAGGGGGACGGAAGAAGGGCTTGAATTCTCTGTCCGGCGGAGAAAGAGGCGAGGAGAGCCACACGGCGGAATAATCGCGGCAGAAGGCCGCTGGAAAAAACGCTCTTGTCCCGGGGAAAACTCGTGGCACGTCCGCCAGCAACCACCTTCCGCGCCTGCTCCACTCAAATTAATCGCTTTTCCTTCCCACGGCTTCTCCTTGCCGCCCACCAGACCTCCTCGCAAAATTGTTTTCCGTGCAAAGTCACACGTGCCGCGACGAATTACCCACACGATCTTTTGTGTCAATCCTCGCGGCCCAGCACACGTCTCTCTGGCTCCTTGTACTCGGTGTTCTGGACACGGTCAATTCACATTTTTCCTCGAAAATTTGTATTCCGTAATTGCCAGACTGCGGATATCATGCATTTCTAACGAAAACGATTATTACATCATATTGGACTTATCGAATTTTGTAGAAAAATAAATTTCCACTCTGATTTTTACAATTATCTCGGAAAATTTTAATTTTGCATACATTGCATATTGGGTATTGATCATTTTAATTAACCGTCTACATTTCCAAGTACAATGTTTCTGGAAACCAATGACAATCAGAAGAATTAATGAAATCAAAGTCCATGTAAAAATTCAACACGTACAAGCACAAAATAATATTTCCACCCCACAGATCACGTAAATTGAACAATATTCTCGCTCATAAAAATTCATCTAGCGCATTCGACGAGTTAAAATCGCAAATCTCATTCAATCTGCAACCGCGTCAAAAATTCTCGCATTTGTGCGTGTCCGACATTTTCGCAGAGCCCGATACGTGCAAGGGAATAATCAGCGGAGCTTGCAGAGAGAGGAAAAAAGTTTCCGAAATTTTCGGCAGGAAAGGCGTGGGAGTAGGAAGAAGGGTGGACAGTGGAGGTTCATATCCGGCCCGGCAGCCTCCATTTCCGGAAAGGATGAGGAAGGAGCATCTCTGCTCGCGTTTTAATCGGATCCCCGGGAAATGCGTGTCGTGTACGTTCCGCGTCGCTTTGCGTCGTCGAAAGCTCCGAGCACAGCGTCGTCGTCCCAACGAGAATAGAATTACACCGCGAATTAGCGAGCTGCGCAGACTGGAGAGAGAGAAAGAGAGACGGAGAGTAAAGTCGGAGCCGCAACTAAGCGACGAAATTGGCAAACGGAATCGAGCGGACAGCGACGATGCCGGGCTTAAAATACGCGCGGTCCGCGTAGACGACCGGGCCCGTCAAGTCTACGGGGATAAACAGATAAACAGAGCGAGTCCGCTATTTTACGGTGATCGCCTCGCGGAGCTTGTCGTCCAAGCTGTTGCGCTACGTTTGTCAAATCGGGAGAAAAAGACACGGACCGAAATAACGCTCTTTTATTTTCATTTCAATCTTTACTTATTGCTGTGACAAAAATAATGAAATAAACAACTGGAGAAAAGTGGTGGATAGGTTCCATTGAAGATGAGGATACAAACAAGAGATACTTTTCTCTCGTTTGGGCTAAACGATTTTCTGACTTCGTAATAACGTCCTTTTATTTTCATTTCAATTTTTACTTGTTGCTGTGACAAAAATAAAGGAATAAACAACTGGACAGAAGTGGTGGAAAGGTTCCATCGAAGAGAAGTCTTAACCTGGCAACTCTGTAGACGTATGATTTGTAGATCTTGCCTAGTAAACGGTAAATAATTGTCTAAACATCTGCCAGAATTTTACACTGACCCGAGCCAGTCCTTTACCTCCAATGTCTACAAACGATTTTAGAAAAATTGGAACGCATCTGTCGAACACACTTTAGAAAAATCTGTTAGAGTATGAAGACTTCTGTTCGGGGCCGGAAGACCAATTGTTGCAGCAGTCGGTAATGATAATGACGCGATGTTATCCGTCAGCGTGACGCGTGGGCAAACAGGAAACGTCGTCGAAAATTCGCGATGGACGCAGCGGTGCGGTTCAATAACGGGGGTAAAAATGAGAAACAGCTGGACACTCGCTTAATAGAGGGCCGCGTTAATTTGGTCGGCGCGAAGCAATTAACGGGCCGTGTCTGCTGGCGACCGGTGCACATCGTCCGAAAGGAGAGAGGAGCGGAGAGGGGGAGAAAAAAGAATAGTAAAAAAACAAAATGGCGCGCAGACAACTAATAATAAACTAATAATGCAACGCGTAGCCTCTGGCCCGTGACGTTCGTCTATTTGTCGCGACGAAGTTTATTCTTGGGTCGGTTAGGATTATCGAGAGAGTGGCTTCCAACGTAGCTGCACTCGAGGTCTCTCTTTCTCTCTCTCTGTCTCCAATTCTCTCTTGGTCTCTCCCGAACGCTTTAACCCCTTCGCTGTCCGAGTAAAATTGCGTTTCCACTGTTAGGTACGTTCCCCGGTGAAACTCAACGATGCTAAACCACGGTCGACGATGCTCGAAGTTCGAGAGTTAACCGAAACTGTTAACACAGATACGATACACTCCATCGAGGTTTCGGTTTGTTCCTCCACGCCGTGGGATTTGTAATAGATCCGCCGTGGACTTGTTCTTCCGTGTTTATTATTACTTAAACTTTGCGACTGATCTTTGGCAGAGCACTTGGCCAAAGTGTTCTATTAACACAGTCACGGGTGGACCAGTTACCATACAAACACCACGGTATCGAGGCGATTTGTTTAACTGAACCGCTGGCTAAACAGATGCGATTCATCATGCTGCTTCTGTCTACTCTCGCATTATGGGCTCTGAGTGTGTTATGAAACGTCATTTTATTGTGTCAAGCATTAACAGTTCCATCTAAGAAAATTGTTGTGTGATTATTAGACTGCGGATTTCATGCATTTATGACAAAAATGAGAAGGTGTAATTTAAAGTAGCAAAACTATTAGAAACTTTTAAACATACTATTATATTATTCTCAACATAATAGGGGAAGAAATAAATTTCTATTTTACTCCTGTTTGTTGCAATTTAGGTAAGAAATTCTTATTTTGCATAAAGATCCGCAATCTAGTGATTATATACAAGTTGACACTGCAGTCAATGTGTGAATAGACTAGATTTTTATGCAGATTAATGTACATACAATTTTTATAGGCTGAAACTGTACGAGAAATGTTCTTTGCATTTTTTAAATTGTTCTAATATTTTTACGTTGGTTGGTTCATTAACACTAAACGTTTGATATATTTTATTTTACAATTATTGAAATTATAAAGCTAATCCATGGGAAATGACTCAATAAATTTCTTCAAGCACATATTGTAATAAAAATTGCACAAATTCCAAACATGTTAATTCCCTTTTAGTGCTTGGTGGGTTTAATGGCGAAATCAAAATAATTCTGATCTTCTTCCCGGTACAATTATTGAAATTCCACAAGTATTTCGACGAGGAATTTTCCACGAAATCCGAACAACAAATCCGGTCTTGCCATTACAATAAAGTATCGTGCATCAGTCGTGCATGCTCTGTAGTTCCGCTGTTAAAAGTTTCAGAACGAGATACCTACACGGATCCACGGTCGAAGAACGAACAACCCAATTTTCTCTCGCTCGAAACGGGCGATGTTTCGAGCCGGCTGAGCCGCAGAGGCTCAAAAACCAGCTCATATATTTACGAGGTTGTTCCCACCGTTATGTAAATGCGCTCTACGTGTCCTCGAGCCGCGGTGTTCCACGAAAATTCCGATTTTCGTAGCGGTGCTGGAAGTTCCCTTGTCGAGGGGATAGATGGGGGTGTGAAAGAGATAGAGAGTGAGGAAGAGAGAGAGAGAGAGAGAGAGAGAACTGGTGGTTGCACCCGAGACGGAAACACCGGCTGCTGGAAAGCGTTAATGAACACCTCTGACCAGTAAGTTTATACAGGCATTGTGAAAATTAATGACTGTAATATAGACGCTGTTTGAGGCTACCTTCTAATCTCGACGCCTAGGGGCACAAGCTGATTTGCAAACATCGATCACTCGTCCTCGATCCGTTCTGTTGATTCATTAGATTAATTCCAAAATTTGCCTATATATGAATGCGATTGTTCCCGCTTTTGAATTTTCATTTTAAAACGACTATTAAAAAATTCCCCGATAGGTGAAGTGTTGAAATCAGTATATGAAGAAACTTTCATCGAACAGGAGTGTATTTTCGCAATCGACTAAAATTCTCAAATCGCGGAATAAAATTTCAGAGTCTTAACCGAGATGTTACGACTCGATCCGTTAGCAGGATCACAAATTGCAGCGAACGTTCGACGACGATGGCAAAGTTGCATTTCCTGCAGGTGGTGCTCGATGTTCCTGACGCACTTTGCGAGTTAATTCGGCGGAACGTGCCGGAGCCCGGCATGGCACAGGCTCTTTCTCGATCAAAGCTAAATCATTGGCCAGGAGCGAAATCAATCGACCGGGGGAACGAACTTTATTCCGGCGCGGGATTCTAGCGGCGCGACACGGTTTAACCGAGAAAAGGGAAACGGAATCGCAGAAACGAGCCGGGAATTGCTATACCTCGCGTCTGAAACGATTTCTCGCTCGCTTTCTCGTTCGCTTGCTCGCGGGATATCGTCGATCGATCCCGCGAAAATCAGCGATCGGGGGAGGGAGCTGGAAACGAGCGAATCCGGGCTAATTAGCACGTCCAATTAACCTCTAATTACTGTCACGAGCAAGGACATAATTTCATTAATTACAGGCAAAGAGCCCTCGTCGTTTCCCCGGTGCCTTCTATTGCGCCGATATTTCAAACTGTAAAGGCGGGACTGTTTATTCCCGCGCATCCGGAGAGAACGAGTGAGAGAGAGGGGGAGGGGGTCATGCATTTAGAAATTCTCCGGGCACCCAGTACGCTCACTAGTCTGAACAAAATAGTCAACGGTCCCCAGCTTGAGAGAGCCAGCTCCTTCAAATCCTCGTAATTAAAGCCGAGACACGATCTATATTTTTCCACCGAGCCCCTCTCGAGTCCGCAGGTTCGAAGCGAAATTCCCACTGGGACGGAAACTCACCAGGATCCTGGAATATTTCCTGCGCAAAGTTCGGCGGATCGTCGAGTCTAAATTTTATGGCAATTGCGCATTATTAATGGTCTGGGGAAATCGGTAGAAGGCTGGGGGAGAACGTCGGAATTCACTAGAGGATCGCTCCCAAATAAATATAGTAAATTTTGAAGCACGAAGATAAAAATGAGCCCAGGTAGTCGAAATTTTATTTCACCGAAGTTACAGCACCTCGAACATCCCCAAATTTTGTTCCTAGACTTTCTTCTAACATTTCCCTAGCATTCGCGGATTGTCCCTCGTCTCGAGCATCAAAAGAGCCGTTGGCCGGTGGCGGATTAAAACGATGTCTCGTTAGAAATCTAATGCGAAAATACCAGACGTAAGGGCCTGGCCAGAGTCGGCCGGCGCGGCGGTGCTCGTTAATCAACGCCTCTGCGGTCAGAAAAGACAAAGAGAGCGAAAAAGGGAGAAGCTGGAAAGACAGAGGGGATGATGAAAAGGAGAGGATCTCACAGCGAGCATAATTAGATGTCCGGGTCGGCTTCGCAACAGAAACCGGAAGCGTAGGCCGATTACAGGACGAATTTCATTGGCGTGTTCGCTTTTCTCTGCTCGAATTTTGCGCCGTGCATTTGCTGTCCGAGGGTGGACAAACGTGTCTTCAGACAATGGGGGTAGATGAAGCGAGGATGGCACCCTCGTAAATAACTGGCAGCCGTGAAAGGGCCGGACGGAACGGATAGGGCGAAAGGGCCTCGACAAACCGGATAGCATTAAGCGGACTGCTTCTAAATGCTCGGTGGCGCGAAGAAAATGTCCGCAGGACGGGGGGCCGTTAATATCGCAGCCCTTTGTCAGAGGGTGGAAAATAAGGGAAGTTCTCCCAGCGACGCCGAAGAACAGTAATCTCGAAAGAGCACCCCGAAAACCATAGATCGTTCTACAGCCTGCAGAATGTTCTCAAGGAACAGAATACTTCGGCTGGCTTTTTAATTGTCCCAGCGCTTTTTAGCCCTTTACCTCCTCTTATTTTGAAAAAAAAATATTTCGGATTTTAACACGGCAGACCACTGCTGAACTCCCGCCGCCTGTGGTTCTAATTACAATCATTATTTTCGTACACACACACGCGCGTGCAAGCTCGCAGTCCGCGGACCGCTGACTTCGTACAATTACAACTACGCCACTGGCTGCTGTTCAACATGGCAAAAATTTTAATAAAGCCGCCGTCGCGATTCCGGTACGCGCGGAGCAGCCCGCAACCCCTAACGAACATGCCCCGACACTCTAATTGAGCCTAAGCTCCACGTTTAATGCGACGTTGTCTGGCCTGCATAGGTTTTTTGATTTTGTGTTTGAGCACTGATTCTGCGGGGTGAGAATTCTCTGGGGGGTGAGGATACCCTCGTGAAAGATTGCTGTGAAAAATTCCTGACATAGGAATTATCATTTCCCAAGGTACCTCCCATCCCTCTCGTCAACCCCCTACGCGCTCTACACACTAAATTTCTGATAGCTGCAGGGATTTAGAACCGTCAGCAGATAACAGTAGACTGCGGGTCTTTATACAAAATAATAACGTTCGGCGTCGATTTTTGGGGAGGTTAAATAAGAACTCCTTTCAACGCATAATAGTTAACAATATTCCAAGTCAGAAAAATGTACTGCAGACAGAAAACAATTTTTGAGGGTGACGTTCATCTTTGCACCGTCTCCAAGAAAACTGTGGTCGGGGGTTCGATTTTTCCACGGCTCGATATCAACCCCTCGAAGTCCTCGTTGGGGGTCGGTTGATCTTTGAGTCAGCTAGACGCCCGTAAATTCAGCCCGAAAGACGGCCGCCCCTCTCTGCCATACTCTCTGCACCTTCTCTCGCTCTCTGCACCCTCTCTGGCACCCTCTCTCAGTTCATTTCAGTTTCGCCGGCTCCGCGAACGTCCGACGGCCGCAGACACCGTTGCGAGCAACAGGCCCCCCTTATCGACCGTGTTCCACACGTATTCCGCCCTCGTTTCCCGGCCGACCCCCCTGCGCCCTCTCGCCTCCGCCCCACACCTCCATCCAACCCCCTCAGCTGTTCGATGCCGCCTTTATACCATTCGGGGAATCTCTCGGATCACTGGGCTTTACCCGGGTCCTCCTATTTTGCACGGTGTTTTCGTGACTCCACGGGTGGTGGGGGATGCAGGGGGTGAGGTAGTCACTCCCCGGGGGTGGCTTGTGATGCTCGTGCCCTCGGAATTTCGATTGGTCGCCGGCTAATTGTTCCAGCCCGCTGAAAAACACCTCCGGCTGTGATTTTTGACTGGATTTTTTGAAAACAGACTTTTTAATTGGGGGTGTCGAAGGGGCTGAAGAAATATGTAAATTAATATCTGCACTGAATGTTAAAATTCGAAGAGAAAATTGTTTACGAATATTATTCACGGTCTGTTTAATGCAAGGACATCGAGACTGTTAATTAATCTTGTTAGTTCGAGAAAAATAAGACTGTTCATTGGGGCTTCTTACTTAACATAAGAAGATTAAGCTTGTTAAGGAACGTTTTTGTTTTAAAACTAGAGAAAACTAAGCCTGTTGATTCATTTTCTTCGTTAGATGTAAGAAAATTAATTCTCCGCTCGTTAAAATTAATCCTGTCTACCCTTGCGAATCCGCATTGTGAAAATCGCGCTGCCAGATATAAATATTATAGTAAAACAACGTGATAGCGATTTGTTAAAATTACCACTGAATAAAATTCAATTTTATAATTTAAAAGAAAATACGTGTAGGGTGTCAAAGACTAGTCCACTGGTTCGTAACTGGTGTTCCGCGAAATTCCGCGAAATATATTAAATATATTTAATAATATATTTTCTAAAATATATTTATTTCTACGTGGGATGTTTTTGTTTGTTTTCTGGATCATTAATTTCGGTGTTCCGCAAATTTTTCATATAATCTCAAAAGTGTTCCCCGACTTCAAAAAGGTTAAAAACCACTGGATTAGTGTATTAAATGTGACTATTGCAGACTGGCGGGCAATTCGAACGGTGGCGCAAGTTCTTTGCCGTCGTCATCGAGGAATATTTCTAGGTCGTCGAGGCCCGGCACCGCAGACTAATAAATCGTACCGGTTTTCCCGCTCGCCTACTTCATTTTCGTTTCCCTTGTTTCGCCGGTCTCGTCGGGACGCGGGTTTTACGAGCGTCTGGGATCCGGTAGGATCGGCTTCCATATCGACACGGGGACGAAACGGAACGTAACGGCGAAGGGCGGAAAGGACGAATATCTCGGAGAGATCGTGAACCTGTCGAGGGTCAGAGGTCGAGGGACCCTCTTTCCTGTAGGATCGATCCTTCCGAGAAACAAGCGTGTCTTCTTTCATCTACCATCATCCTCCGTTCTTCTCCGTTCCACCGGCAAGCTGTCTGGCGCCGGCCACGTGAAAGACATTCGACGACCTTTCGCTTTCGTTTCCAGGCGAAACTTTTCTGCCATTTAGCCGGCTCGTGACATTACGGTCGCGAACTATACCTCTCTTCGCCTTTCTCCCTTCGATCCCGCGAACCATCCGACGTTTTCGAGCTTCGACCCCGGGATTATTATACCATCCTCTCCGGACCTCTCTCCCGGGAACTCCGAGCAAAGATGTCCTGGCCACCGGGAACGAAATTGAATCGCCTTGTCGGCTGAGAAATGTCTGGCGAAAGTAATTAATAAGCGGACGAAACGGGCGAATAAACTGTGGGGAACTTGTGTTTGAAGTTGGCGAATTTTTTGGGGAGAATTGTTGTGTAGCGAGGATCTCATTGTGCCCGATCACATCGTAATGGAACTAGCAGATAAGAAGATTACCTAATTTCTCGTTTCGATTCAGTCTTGATTAAATTTAATCTATGAAATTCTCCATTATCATTTTCCCAATACGTTTAACATAATTGAATATTGCACTCTACTATTTATTGTATCGGTTGTGCAAATTAATTCGTCGCCCTTATAATTAATCAGTTGCGGCACACTTTAAGTCCGTGTCCGTCAAATTGAGGATTCATAAATATTTATGGGAGTAGATGGAAATGAATTGTTAAATGAATTTGTGCACCTAGTACGACTGTGTATAAATTATAACTTTCATGGAAATCGCAGGATGTCTAACAATAAGTAAATGTTGTCGTAAGGTCATACGTGTCGGAGTGTTAATAACAAATGGCTCTGAGAAATGACGCAAGTTGCCGATCTAATCAGCGATCTCCGATCGAGAATTTTCAGATAGAGAGAGAAAGATCGAGACAGGTCCCGATGACGAAATTTTTTCCTCGCTTCTGCCTTGAGCGCTTAGGCTTGCAGGCTATTTATACGGTTGCGTCACGATACCTGAGGGAATTACAACAATAATTGCGTTACGCAATCCTCTCTTCGATCCGGCAGCGCCTCGCACAAAAGTGATAGAAGCGAGGATATTAATCTTCATTGAGCAACTTGCGCACCGGAGCTTCTTACCGAGGCTGTCGCGGCCGTTCACTGAATCAATATTTGTCTCGACACTGACCAACGATCCGACACCGATGTATCCAGGAAAAAATTTATTCCTGTCTGGACAATTTGTTTATCGAGGATCTTGCGTTCAAACAATGACGATATTGTCATTTGTCCGATCAAAATGTTCTTCGTTGCAATTTAAAGAGTGTCTCGCAAGATATTATTTTTTTTTATTATCTATTATTCGCAGCGAGAAATATCTTGATGGAGATTAAGTGGTGGAAAAATGATTAGTTTAGTAGAGATATTTTCATAGAGAATAAATAGCTGCGTCGATTGGTGCGTAAGAAATATACAGTTCCATTTGAGAAATCAAAGTTGACCTTCTCAAGTAATAATTGCTTAACCAGTATGTGCGAATAATAATAACGACGTAAATCAAGGTGGTAATATCTGGATATTGTATGTAATAAGGCATGAACAATTTTTGAAATAATTTCCTATGATTATTCGTTGTTTAAAATGGATAGAGCAGACAGCGCAGAGGCTTCAGAAGTCTCTGGCATTTCTTGCAGACGCCGGCACATTATTCACCGACCAGGGCACGAAACAGTTAATCAATCTCCTCGAGAACGATTATTAAGTCCTCGTCGTGAGCCGAGGGATTTACGACTGGACGTAATCGGCGATAATCGAGACACCGATTACGGTCGATTCGTACGGATAATCGGCCAAGCCGTTGAATCGACGAGCCAACGAACAGCAACGATCCGATTGAATCGGTACACGTGCGGCCTGTGATCAATGAATCACGGGGAGACCGACGACAATGCAACACGGCCGATCCCTCGATGCATGGCGCACGGTTCAACGGTGCACGCATACACGTGTCCGCCGGTAAACAGATGCGGAAACCGCCTACCGCTTCGTACCGACAACTATTTCTGGAAGACAGTCCGTCCGAGCGTTTGAATTGCAAATTCAAACCTCGCGGGCTATCGTCTAAAATGATCCGCCAATTAGATCAGCCACGATGATCGCACTCACAACTGCATTCTGCGCCTACCGAACACAAAATTCATGACGTGGTCTGCAGAAGGTGGTATCAAAGGGACACTAACACGTTTAAGTTAAATTAAGAAATATAAATAAATATGAAATATAAAATTTTCATTTGTTCATTATAAATTTCTTTGATAAATATACTCAACACCACCAAATGGAAACGAAGGATACACCAGACTTTCAAAAATAAAGGTACACAGTTTCATCAATTTTTGGAATTATTTGTTTCCCGCAGTTGATTGATTTAGCACGTAGATTTGGCAAGAATGAAACGATTGATGTCTGTTGGTTGTTCGTAATACCGTTCTATTATATTCAGTGATATTCTGGCTATTTTGTAACCGCCTGGGAACGACGATGGATTGCACGTCTTCTGCTAATTGGTTCGGATGAATTGCGATTCCATTTGCGTATCGGATCACCAATCTGGTCATTCAAATCGTTCGAGTAACTCTAGAGCTAATCAATTCTCGTAGGAAATTTCGAACTGAGGATATTCTAGCACCAGTCTACTACTCTTCCTGTCGCTAATATTTAATACTTAAATCATGAACAACTATATTTGTTTAAGCCTGCCACGATATTTGGATCCTTTCGTAAGAAAAGCACCGTTCGAGTCAGTTTAAAAATGTGTTCCCGTAAAAATTTAATTCTGAAATCAATTTCGACACCATATCGAAAAATTAAGTTTAGAACTAAAGTACTGAAGTTTAGCAATCGCGATCGGCAGACAGAAATGATCGTGTTGTGCTTGAAATCAGATTTGAAATGTATTTCCGTAGGAATTTTTGAACGTTCGAGGACTCAAATTAAAGCTGGAAGATTCTATTTTATAATACGTTCATTTAGGTCTAAAATAAATTTCGACACCATATCGAAAAATTAAGAAATCGCGATCGGCAGACAGGAATGGTCGTGTTGTGCTTGAAATCAGATTTGAAATGTATTTCCGGGTAGGAATTTTTGAACGTTCGAGGGCTAAAATTAAAGCTGGAAGATTCTATTTTGCGATAAGTTCATTCAGATTCAAAAATAAATTTATATGGAAAAATCGGTCGGGAATAGTAAACCAGTAAGCAACAAAGTTCGATCTCGATGAAGTCCGCGCCGGAAACAGCGTGATCCCGTGGATCTGTTAGGTTCGCGGACCCATCTCGTGAAAAGCTAATTTGCGATGAAGCATTCATGGAGTTTCGCAACGCCTCCGCGATTCTCCCTCGTTCGACGGTTCTCGAAGGCCGATTTATCGGCTTTGCCAGGAACAATAAATGCCAGCCTACATCCCTGATAGACAGGGATCCGGAGGCAGCCACCCCGCGTCTCTATGTATCCGTATATAACCGTTGCACCGGTAACGGGACGAGTTTATCCGAGACGTAACCATCAATCCCGGCCTCTCTCGCGGCGCGTCGCGGGATTGCGGCCGACTCGCTCCTTTCCTATTCATGAGGCGCGTTTTGTTCCGTCTAAACACAGTCCCTGGGACATTTAATAAACTCTGCGATCCTTATAAATGGCGCACGGTGGTAAATGTTTCGATTTTAAGCGGACAATTTTAAGCGATTTTTTCTGACAATTTCTGCGATCGTCTACATTTCGATGAGGATTGACTTGATTAAGTGAATTCTCATTGGGGTATTAGTGGGTTGAAGGACATTGGGGATGATGACGTAGCTTTGGATAGCTCCTTTCCTTATTTTTAGAGTTCATTGCATAGAATATTTTTTTGAGACGATATTTATATATCGAATTTTTATTTCTATAAGGCTTCCCGGCCGACTAAGACATTTTAGAGATGACAAGATATATCTGTAGATACTTGCTTTAGTGACGCCACTATTTTTGAAACATTTTTATTATTTGACAAGTTATTACAGCACCTTCTAAATTAACCAATGCAGACACGAGCACACAAATTCTTCTTCTAAAATAAATGCACCAATAATTTCAACGAACATCCAAAAGAATGCATTCCCGGCTGGAAAGAACGCGAGTGGAAAAGGCGACTGAATATTTGTAACATCGTACGTCCGACAATAAATAGCAGCAGTATAGAAAATGGAAGAAGAGCGCAGGTTTAATATGACGATGTTCCGGAATGCAGTTCGTGCAAGAATCCCGTCCAGCCACGCAGGATTCTGCAACCCACGGTGAACAAACGATTACCTGCGTTGCGAAGATTGTCTGCATTAAGTATTACGCAACGACGATAAAAATCCTCGCGGTGAACCGCTCAAATGTGATATAATAAGGTCTTGGTTGCTCAATGGCCGGCGTAGAAATCGTGCGCGTGCCTGAGGTCACTGGATCTCCGTGAAAATCCCGCCGAACGAGACTTTCTCGATCCGAATGATCTCTCTAGCACGTGGATCGCTTACGGCAAGTGTGCAAGCATGAATCATTATTCTGGTGACTTCCTTACTTCTATAACATAAAAATTGATTTCATCCCTTAACGATTTTGTTACGTTAAAAGCAACATTACAACATTCTTGAATTTTTGAAATCTTTTATTATTTTATATTTCACCCGACCAATTTCTTCATAAATGCATAAAGATCCGCAGTCTAATCATTATTATTGTTATTTTACATTGTCTCTTTTATTCATCTTGGCAAGTCTAAAAATTCTTCTGATGTCTAACGAAATGGAATTTTTGTAATAAATGTACAAAATGTAATTTCCAGAACGGACAGAACGGAAGTCGTGCAAACAAGAGTGAATTCCGAATCAGATCGAGCCCCGATCAATTTCGTTTCGTAAAAGCAGAATCTGAGCGAATCCCGGTGGAAACGAGGTTTGCGTAAATTTCTAATTTCGTGCAACAATGGCCAGGTAGCGAACAAATCGAACGCGGGCTCGCCGTTTCCGTCGCGGAGCAGTTAACACGGGACATTTGCTTGTAACAGCTAACACCGACGCGTAATGGCAACTGCGGACAGGAATTTCGGTGTTCCGACGAGTCGACGGTCGCCCTCGACACAGCACATCCCCAATGATGCTAGTTTGTTTCCCTGTCGATAGCAATTATATCGGGCCGAGTCGGGAGCGGCGCGATTGAAAACGCTTCTCTCTGTCATTGTTTGGTTAACATTTACCGAGCGCCGAGTCTTTTCCCGCCGCTTTTCGCCTCTTTTGAAACCACCTGTGGCTCGAGGAGAACCCGCGCCTACGGTCGACCGGAAATTTTCGGTGTTGAACCGACGTCCATCTCTTTGGAGTGTCGGGAATATTTTTGTGGGCTATTTTCATTAATTTCGTGTGCGGAATGGTATTTATTGCTTTTAATTTTTTCAAAGAACTCCAGAAGGCTGTGTGAAAAAGGACTAAAAGAACACTACCAACAAGAAATATGAAAACAGTAAAACATTGTGGCTGTGTACAAAAATTGAAGGAAAAACTTCTATATATATTAATAATATTCTATAAAAATTCTATATAAAGAAGAACCATGATTGGCTATATGAAGATACGAAAAAAATGGACAAAACAATGAACGAATATCCTAAAAAAATAGAGAATGATCACATCAAAGGAAATACACGGGGTAAAATCCCCCGAAAATGGCCTAGGGGATCCTAAAAAAAATGGGAAACAAAGTGCGGAATAAAAAAAAATAAAGTAACAGGAAAACAGAGTGGTTCACAATCCCTAGAAAAATGTGTCCGCCTCGGGACATGAGAATAAAAAATTGGCAGAAAATATAAAAATATAACGGACAAATGTAACGAACATCCACAGCCAAATACAGTAAATCCCCTAGGGATCTGAAAACGGTGTACACGCAACCGCGTGAACGAAGGAAGAAGAAACAACAGACGGGGACGGAGGGAAAACAACACGGGGGAAAGCGTATAAAAAGTATTTTGCCAAGGGAGGTGGTAAGGTGCAAAACTGGAGGTGATAAGGTGCAAAACTGGAGGTGGTGCTATTACGGTGAACAAACCCTCTACCAGCTACGGAACACCATAAACAACCAGAGAAAGCCTCTCATCATCTATCCGGTGTTTCCGCAGCTTCTCTCAGTTTCTAGCGTGGCCTTTACGACGCCGGAGTTGCACGCACGCTGTGTCTTCCAGATAAAATGTAGATGAAACGCAAATGAAATTCTAAGCTAGCGGAGGAGAGGAGGGACACGAAGAGAGAGATCTTTGCCCTCTTGGAGAAACAGTCGTGTAGTGTCTCGCTCGGAGGAGAATATTCGGAAGAGAGTGAAGAGGGCGGCACACAGGGAAAGACAGAAACGTCAGGACACCCCCAAAGTACTTTAACTCTTCTCTCTCCACCTCTCTCTCTCACTCCGTATTCGAAATACGACGAAGTTGGTTGAAGCTACTTCGTTACGGCGTCGTCCGAGACTCGTTACCGGCTTGTAGCTACCAACTTGTTAGGAGCTGTGTGCCTGTTAACATTGACGTCATACGGTGCGACGCGCTCTTCACACAACGAGGGATCCGTCCGCGTAACCGGATTAATCGTTATCCGGTTCGCGGCTCGCAAGATAAATTGGCTGAGATCCTCTCTCGTCAACTTGAACGTATCTCCCGCACGACCGCTGCCGCGAGTCAAGGTAAACGGGACACGCATCGGGAGACTTTCTCGTGGCATTACGCAAGCATTTCTTCGATCCTCTCACTGTCAAAACTGGCACAGAAATTACTGCATCGGGCACAGTAGCGCCATCAGTAGTTTCAATGGGTGGGATTATTCCGAGCAATTTTAATATACGCTCCTGTTGGAACTTCTGGACGTTTGAGGGCTCGAATTGAAGCTGGAAGATTGCATTTTTTAAATTCACCCATTTACTATTTTTACATATAAAATGATTGGTACCTCTTTATCTGTGAGACATATTTCTCTGTGACGTGATAAATGAAGCAAAGTTTATTAGTTTAAGTGTAAAGCAAAAATGGGTGAGGAAGTATTATAGAATCTTTTATGCAACTATTTCTGAGGAGCGCATGAGGGTTAAACTAAACTCCGACATCATATCGAGAAATTGCTAGACGTCACTTCAGATCAATTTCGAAATAATAAAAATTTGCAGCGCGCGCTCTTCTTGCACAGAGGCATTCGTTTATTTCTGAAATACCGTTCCCAATCGTTTGCGAGCACATCCAGCCAAGCACCCCATCGTTCCCGGTATAATGCCCGCGATAACGGCGAAAGAAACCCCCGCGCAGCTCCATATTTCGCTGGTTATCGGGGTATTTAGTCCGGATACCACGAAAGCAGAATTTTCCCCGACAGACCGTAATAAATTCTCTTTTTTTCTGGTATCTGCGTTCTGGCCGAGAGAACACGATCAGCTGATCGATGGGAACGGCGCGGCGGTGGCGGGAAAGGACAACGGGCTCTCGGGGAGCCGGAACCGATTACTTCCGAGCACTCTCTTGGGTCGTCGCTAATTCGCTAATCGAGCACTGTACTGATTAGCTCGCGTGATCGAGCCTGACCGGTCCGGCTGCCGTTCAACCTCCGCCAAGCAAATAAGCCAACAACCTTCTCCTCTCGTACACCTGTTTCTCTGTAGCTCTCGGCGCAGATAGCGGAAACGAATCATTGCTCGTTACCTGGGATCAGGTTAAACATTCCGTGGTATCGATTTTCAGGAGCTGAACCGAAGCAACAAGATGGAGACACGATGAGCCTTCGATGAATTTAAACGTTCAGATCGGAAAGGAACAATTCTGCTTTGAAATTAAATAACTCGGTCAAAACAAATCGCACAACGACCGATCAACGCTCATTTCACACAGGGAGGTACCCACTTTCTATTGCAATAAACATTCTTTGCGTAAAAAATTTTTACAATATTCTAATCTGAACCGAAATTTTCTAAAATATTCGAAGCATTAAACAAGCTAGAAGCGATCTCCGCTTTAAACTTAAATAACTCGGTCAAAAAAAATCGCAGAACGACCAATCAACGCTCATTTTGCACGGAAAGGTACCCACTTTCGATTGCAGTAAACGTTTCTTCTCTAAAAAATTGGTTACGGTCGTCGCGCCATTCCAAAGCCGATCCAAACGATCTAAAGTACTCGAAGTATTCAACAACTTCAGCTGTAACTTTGTCAATAAGCAGCGCGGTAAAAAATTATAAAATGCGTTTGAAAGTACAGATTCCACCCGGTCGATCGAACTTTTCACCGTACACATGCGAGGATTTTTCCGGGCGGTACGCGATTTCGTAGCGTCCCGTTCTACCAGCCTCGGATTCGAATAATTGGGAAACGCGGGGGATCCGTCTAATTAGAAACCGACGAGACAAAGGCAGGAACCGGTGGAACACTCGAGCGATCCTGAGGCTCGGGAAAAAGCCGCTGGTAAAGCGATAGGAATAATATAATCCGGGAAGAGGGCTCGCCGTATTTCGAGGTTTAGCCGGCGCGATTATCGGGGCCGGTCGAGTCAGCGATCGGCCGAGAAATGAAATTATCAGCAGCTTTTCAAGTATCCTGATCCGAATTCACGGTCGTTCGTCACGTCCGCGGACGCTCGTCTTCGTCGTCGTCATCGTCTTCGTCGACGACAGTTTCTTTTCTTTTTTTTTCTCTCGAGGGCCTCGACCGCCGCTCGTCTACTAAGCCTGGAGGGGAGAAAAGGGAACCTGGATGCTCGAAAACCCTCGCGACCAGCCACGTTCCAAGATACGGCAGAGCCGGAGCCTCCGGAAACCCGGGAACGATCACGTCGTTAGCGCCCCTCGACCACGAGCAGCCCTTTCCTCGGAATATCGACGAATTCCCGTCGCGGAACGTGAATTCCCGGGCTAGACCGATGAAATACTTATTCGACGTTTTGCTGCATTTTACAGTTTCATTCCAGTCCGCAGGACGATGTTATTACTACATAACGTCTCCTTAGTCCGATAGGTTCTGGATGGAAGTTTCGAGAATTTAACACTAAACCTACCGAGACTTAAAAGTAACTGGTACATGTTCCATTATAAAAATGACTAGATTGATTTTATTTAGACTTTCTGCGGCCCCTATTGTAATACGTGCTCTATTAAAGACATCTATACAGTCATTCCTTATGAAATCATATTTATTATTTCACTAATTGTAAAACAAAAAATCTGGATCCGCTCATTTTGACCGGTGGTGGTAGGTTTAGTGTTAATCATTTTTATTTGAAAGTCAATTTGGTCTAGCTTTAATCTATGAAACAGAACAATCAATCCTTGATAGTTAATCCAATTAATAGAATTAATTTGATTATATCTTTGAGCAAACAACGAGACTGAGATCGTTATTGATTTTTTAAGAGCAAGATTTTGAAGGACGAAGGGCAGTGGTAGCTGAACCATTGATACAAAGATTCCCTTACGTTCCAAAAAGTAGTGAGCACCATGAACACAGTAAAATGGCGACAACCGAATTCGCCAGTAATTCGCCAGTAAATTCTCCGAACGACATCAGTGAGAGCAGGATCCATTCAAAATCGGAATCATGGTGTATCCGTGCCGGATCGTAATCAGATTCGAAGTTTCGTTGTCTGAGGATTAGAGAGGGTCTCCGAGTTTCCGATTAAGAGCGCGGAGTCCTCTAGCGCAGGAGCTACTTCGCAGCATTCGTCACGCGCAAACAGAAAGTTTTCCTATCGGTGCGGCGGTGGCAAAGCGATGGTTCGCAACGGGACTTAATCGAAACCTCGTATCGGGTCCTGGTAATCGCGGTGAACCCGGTTCGGTCGTCTCGTTAGAAATGCGAGTTCGAAGGGGGATAAGATCGGCGAACCTTGTCTCTCCTTGCTCGGTCGACCCTATTTCTCCTTCGGGGAAAAGAACTCTCCTTGTTCGTTTTCTTTCGCCGCGTCGAAAGTCATTCTTCCTTCCCGGTCGATATTTCACCGTGCTCGTGTGTGTGTGTGTGTGTGTGTCTATGTGCTGGCTACACGCGGCACACCTGTACACATACACGCGCACACGGCTTCTGCTCTGAGCCCGTGAAATTTATGCCCCGGCAGGATAATAAAGCCAGGGACGAGGGGAGGCACACGCCTCGATCCACTGTGTGCTCGCTGTACTCGCCGCAACGCTCCGGCTGAAAGGCTCGTTCGATTCTTTAGGGTGTCGATTAAGTCGCGTATCGGACACGTGAGTCGCTGAATTAATTCTGCCGCCATTGTCACGGGACCTGGCCGGAACCTATCCCGCACGAAGGACAGCCACTGCCGTCCAGGTCCTGTCCGGCGGCTGATGCGCCCCCGAGACTCGTGTATCGACTTTACAGCCGTCAGGGTGGTGAATTGTTTAACGCGTCGGATATTTTAATGGCTTTGCGGAGAGAGGTGGTAATTCTGTATTGAATCTCCTTCCATTTTTAGATGGAAGGGCTGTGTCAAGTGGGACTCTGGAAGTTTGGAGTTTAGGTCTCAAGATTTGAGAATTCCGAGTTCTGGATCAAGCTCTGAAAGCACTCAATACATTGGCAGTTCGAAGTTTACAGAGTGCTGGTTCAAAACGCACACAATTCTGTGTTCCAGTGTTCCCATAGAATTCCAGAGTCCTAAAGTTGTGGAATGCTAGATCTCTAGAACCCTAGGGTTCTAAAGCCCTAGAGTCCTAGAGTCCCATGGACCTGACAGCCCAAAGTCCTAGAAATTCTAAAATTCTAAAATCTTAGAATCCTAGAGTCCCAGAGTCTGAAAAGCCAAGAACAGGCGTGGTGCTAGCCCGGACTACGGCACAGCTTAGGAGATGTGCAGAAAGCGGGGCCCTAAGCTCTCTCTTAGCAATCGAAGACAGAGAGGAAAGGGCCAAAGATCCTAGACGTGCGGTTTTTTTAGTGGGTATCGGGGATACCGACCACCCGTGTCGTAAAGGTATCTTTTCCGCACGTCTTTAAAGAAAAAGAAAAGAGTCCCAGAGTTTTAGAATCCTAGAATCCTAAAATCTTCGAATTCTTCAGCCCGAGTCCTAGTGTCCCAAAATTCCAAAATCCTAAAATACTGAAATTCTAGACTAATAAAGTCCTAGAGTCCCATGATCCGAGTGCCCCAACGTCCTATAATTCTAGAATCCTAAAATCCAGAGTTCAAGAGTTCTAGATTTCTGGAGCCCTGGAATCTTAGACACCCAAATCCCAGAGTCCCAGAATCCGAAGATCCCAGTATCCCAGTGCCCCAAAATTCCAGAGGCTCACATATTTAAAACCGTTCGAGAACGAACGGAATAAATACCGCGGGATCGCCCGCGCCAATAATAAATTCACATGTAATTTCGAACGCGTTGTTTACGCACGTGTCTCGGATACAGTAGCACTCGGTGTAGGCGTTCTCGCAGGCGGAACACGCGTCGACGATCATTTCGACGGACAGACGGCAAGTTGCCATTGTCAAACGAGAGGGAAACCCTGTCTGTCAGCCGCTAATTAACTTCCGTACCCGGGCACGAATTAATTATACCGTCAATAATATTTCTCGCCGATCGGAACAACGCGTTCCCCGTCGAATAAGTTCGTCAAATCTGGCCAAGCACCGGTCGAACGTTGCTGTTTGCGGATTCGGGAACGAAATGATTCCTGATTGGCCAGGATTCCTGTTTACCGGACTCAGTTTATACCGAACAGTCCATAATTATGGCTGAACAAAGTCTAATGATTCGTGCATTCGGTGTCTCGCCTCTGCAGCGCATACAATTTGCGAAGATATCGACGCCCGTAATCAACCGTTCTGTTTCGCGCGAACGTTTAATTTCGTTCCAGCTGTGTTTATCTTCCTGGAATGTTTTATTTATTTCCTTCCGTGCTGAAGCACTCCGTGTAAAAATTTTCCTGTTAGTTTGAACAGCACGAAAAGCGAGCACAATTCTCGCTAATTCCTCGTCTTGAAAGCAGAATCTGTCCGTGGTAAATCCCGCGTCGAATTCGTGAAAACTATGTCTACATGTATACCGGAACGGCGAAGATAAAGTAGAGAATTTTTAATTCGCCAATGGAAAAAGAAGTTATAATGGTTGAACTTTTCCCGGCAATACATCTTCGCGGGCAGTAATTCGAAATCGCTTGGTCGTGAATTCTGGAACGATAATATTCCTCCGTGAAAATTAGTCGGTAACTTGCATCGACTCGGTTCGCGGCTTCATTTTTCCCGCGTTCCTAATTATTCGAGGGCCAGGAAATATCGATGCAAATTTTCCGTAATTGCTCGGAGCTAACCGTGCCGCGACAAACTTCGGAACTTGCCGCCCTGCTAGCAGCTCTTCTTCTCTCTCTCTCTCTCTCTCTCTACCTCTCTCTATTTCTCTGTTACTCGTACACACGCTCTCTCTCTCTCTCTCCTCTCTTCCAGCCAGCTGAACAATCGCAAATTAGTTTAGTTACATTAAGGAAGATCGGAAGGGGGAAAAGTGGCGTGCAAAACGGCGACATCGGTATTCAAGCGCCAGGCAACTGGTTCTCTAATTTAACATACCGTTAAATTAGTTTCGGCGAACTTATTCAAAACCGTTCGGAAACATTCGCAGCGGCGTCCCCTCGGGATACAAACGGGTCAAACGTCGAGGTTCCCGCACAGTTGCGAAAGAGATCTCCAGTCTCTGAGCTAACCAAGAGATCCAGTCTCGTGGTTTATTGGCAGAAAATATTCGATCGGAATCGCCGAGAATTATTTGTGTTGATAGTGTATCGTATTTTGTAACACGAGTATGTTCTTGCGGTTGCAAGTATGAATATGTTCACTGCAAAAATAATGAACTCATTGGAACACTGTCATGAATAGGCTGCTGATTCATTCGTCTCATCGAAATGTCGCACCGAAGAAAATAACAAAACATTTGCTATTACAGGCACGTAATTCTAACGTAATCTAACGTAATTGTAGTAAGAAGCTTAATGGCTCTGGATTCGATTCCCCATGGAGCTGATACCGATTTTTCTTCACAATTTTCACGAATTCATCAACCGCACAATTTTTCCTCGAGATGTCAACAATAAACAGAGAACGCAAGAAACGTACGTAGTACAGCTAATATTTACCAAATATAGTGGTAATCAAAAGATGGAAATAAAAGATTTCTACAGGTACCTGCGCGAAAGTCCTTTTGAAAGAGGGAAAACGAGAAAATGCCTCAAAAAGTGGGAGAATCGCTACGAAAATATTTGTAAATTTTGCACATTGTCCAACGGAAAAGATGAGAAGCGAGATTTTCTCCGTAGCATCGCCTCGAAATCGCGAAGCAGCCGGCAATTTCCGGTGAAGCCACGATACAAAGCGTATTAATCAATCCGGGCTGGAAGCCGTTCGCCGGGTTCCCTTTCCACGTTTGATCTTTCCGTTCCGGTCGAGCGATGAAAGGTGCTGATAAGACGTGGCCTAACGGAATTACGCGACGCGAGAGAGGGAAATCGAGGAGGAAGAGATCGCGCGCGCACGTTCCGCTCGACGAATGGAGCGAATAAATTCGCGCGAGACACGATGCGCGGGTACGACGAAACAAGCAGCCGTAGTAGAATCGTAGTAGAATCGCGTTCCATTACGCTTATTCATCGACGGAAGAGAGTTTCTCTCCTCTCTCTCTCTCTTTCTCTTTCTCTCTACCTCTCCTCGATGAAAGATTCAAGAAGCCCTGAACACCGGGAATGATAAATTTCTCGGCGATAACACGGCCGATCGAGCGGATGGAAGCTTTTCCGAGGGAAATCAAGGGGCGGGCGATTGCGAGATAGAATTAATAAAGAGAGAAAAAGTCTGTCGTTGCTTCGAGGAACCGGGAATAAAAAGGATCCGAGGCAAGGAAGATGGAATTTCTTCTCGCGGGAGCACGAGTTTATTCGACGACCGCCCCTTCCACCCTTTTCTGTCTCTTTCTCTTCTTTCGTCTTGTTCGTTTTTCCTCGAGGATGGACTTCCATCGCGCGAGGAAAAACGAAGCGAAACGGAATCGCGAGACGGTGTAACAATGGCCGACTAACGAACAGCCGCGGGACGATGGGACAACTTTCGGCGAAGTTCCTCGCCCCCGGGAAGAATCGGCCAACTAATGGAAAAGTATTCTCTTCCCGTCTTGTCTCCCGATCGACCGGGAAATCGCGGCGATTACTTATGAGTGCTGAATTTAGGACGGGACACCGACAGATGCAGATCGAGCCGGCGCGAATCAGGAACGGCTACCTCCTTTTATTTTTTCGCAGAAAGGATCTGATTGCGCCAGGCTTTTTATCACTGCTGTTGCTGATTTAAAAACGAGAATGCAGGTCTGACAGCTTCTTTTTATTGAAGAATTTTATCGCCCGTGACTTGAACTTAAACTTTCGAAAGTTCTTTTGTGTATATCTCCTCTCTGATAAACCATTGAGACATTTGTACTTGTCAGTACATTTTAGATCGTTCGTATCAACCACTAGGTTGTGAATTCTCCTGTACACGTAGCTAGAGAATTATGACAGAGTACAAAAATAAATTTGAATAGAATTCCACACTTTTTGCAGTATTTTTATCTTGCTGGACACGCTGACGCAAGAATAAAAATTCTGGTTTGCTTTGGTCCCTCGAAACTCGACTATAAATATGTAAATTTTCTGTGAACATCCCCGGTCTATTAATTATTCATAAAAATTGCTGAAGATCTCCACGGCGACCTGACGCATCAGATTTTTCAAACGAATTCATTATAGTTTTCTTATTTTATCCTTGGCTTGATGACCCTCGCAATTACGCAATTTCAAAACAGTTCGACTAAAAAAATTAATTCTAATTTTAAAACAGCGAATCGTTCCATTATTTAACAGCGATTGCATAAATTCCAGTATGGTCAAACACGAGCTGATCGAATAGAGATTCTTATATGATAAAATCGAGGAAAAATATTCCATTAAAATAATCCATCTGCATTTTTCAACCACAGTCCACCAGTTTCCATATTTACATTCACTCCGCTTTTGTTGCTGCGTGGCTCATTCTCTCTCCACCCACGGTGCTGCACATTATGGTGTAATAAAGACCCGGCGTTCTTGTAGTCATTATCATTATTATATAAAACCGAGTACGGTGTCCGTGCGGTGAATAACTTGCCGTTAATTAAAAGGTATAATTATATCTCGGTAGAGAAGAGAGAGAGAGAAAAAACGCCAGGAAAACCGATGCTGCGGCAATCGAAAAAATCAACGAGAGAAATATTAAACATTTCTTAATATCGTGCTTGAAACAAGAGTCACTCCCAGTGGGAATAGAAAACGTGAATCGACGCTGAAAATGACACGGCTCATTATTTTTAACGATGTTCAAAAAGAATTGAAAACAGGAGGAGAAATCACGGTCCACTGATCGACGCCAAGCAAATTCAGGGGGGCATTATTCACGTGTGTCAACCCTGTCAAAGTTACGATTCTTGGAACAGTATTCTTCCAATAATAGCTATCAAAAAAATTATCGAAGACCCAACGAATTTTGAAAAGACCAAAAAAAAATTATAGTCTCGATTCATAAACTAAAAATGCATATGCGAAGGGATAATTCTTTGCACAATGTAATCATTACGCATTCTATAAAGTATAAAGCTGTAATTTTTTTAAGAATTCAAAGATACTGTCGTAATATTTTGAACTTATTAAGATCATTAAAAGAAATAGATATAGAAATAGATATATATCTCCTATATTTTGCAAAACTGGCACAATTTTTATTTACCACAAAAATCCGCCGTGACAATCTCTGTCAACGAATCTGCACTGCGGGCAAATTGCAATTATTATTTCGGACGCGAGTACCCAGAATCGAGTTAGAAAAGGGATCAAAGGGTCCTAAGGGTTCAAGGATTTGGAAAGTGTCCTAATTGATTGGCAAGGTCGAGGCTCGTCCTCACGGTTCAAAGTTCCCCGTCACCGGGTGAAAATCGGCCGATTCACCATCGGGATCGGAATCGACAACCGGAACGAAGAACGCGTCGAAAGCGATCGCTTTGGTTGGTTCGAAGAAAGCCTCGGAATTCAAACGGGCTTGCAGCAGGCCGTGTCGATCCGACGCGTCAGAGCCGCGCGAAACGTGACGTCGATACCGGCGGATTATTTGCATCCGACGACGGGATCACGTAGACAGGGATTACATGCGTCCTGAATCTTTCATCGGCCCCGAGAAACATTACCGGGACCGTGATTCCTGAAACGGACCGATCGTGAATTCGTCTGCCGACCGAGCCTCCGACGCGCGACGTGCGGAAATAAAAAGCCAAGAGGAAACCCGTGTCCGGAAGCTAATGGTTTTATGCGTTTTGCTTTTCTCTTTGTTCGGGCCGGATCGATTGCTGCGATTTATACGCACTCGGCGGGATATGTATCGCCTCGGACGGGAAATATACGCCGTTTTGCCTTATTCGATGTTGCGTTATTGCGATTTCGGGAGAAATCATTTTTCCTGGGAATGGAATTTTGTTCTCGCCTCCTATTTCATCCGTGTGTTGGACTCAAAGCTGTGGACTCTGGGTAAAATAGTATTTTAAATAGTAAATAATCCTATTTATTTTAAAGTACGGGTACAACTTCGGAGATAAAATATTTTATTTGATACCTTAGTGGATTAATGGAGGCTGGTTTTAAATTTTTGCTTCCGCACAATGATATGTTAAAGTTTGCTTTAAAATTCTACTTACAAGCTTTACTGTGGCTAACGAGCATTTTCTGCTGTTCTCGGCTTACCTGGAACAGGAAAAATAACACGTTGTTGAATACATGAGAACAGTGTGCTGTGCTTAAATATCTACTCCTCTCGCAGGACACAGTTTTAAAACTGAGTAGTAGTTTTTCATACGAGAAAATTGTAGGTAATCAAATGAAATGTTTAGCCTGCGGATTTTCATGCAAGATAAAAATTGTCTGAATTAAAATCAAATAAACTTAGCCAAAGATAAAATTGCTGGGAGCAATGGCTGGAACGATCAACGACGATATTCACGATTGCAGTGCCTCAGGCTAAACACTTTTCTGGAAACAATGGCTGCGATAAAGCAGTTTCTTGGTTCGCAAGTGCAACGTAACATTTCCCTGCGGAGTCCAGAGTCCGGCTCGGTGCGCAGCAACGTCGGCGCGGCTGATTCGAATCGGATTACCGTTGAATTTCAACAAAGAACGGACAAATCGGATCACGGGAGGATCGATCAACGCTTTCGGAGCCTCGGATCCGCGCGGCTGTAATTTAATTGAAAGAATTATCATGTCAAACGAGCTGAAGGTTCGCCGTGCCGTCCCACTTTGCATCGCGAACCGATTTCCAAGCGAGTCTCCTCGCAAAGCCACCTCTCGATCGTCTGTCGAAGCGTCGAAATGAACGAGCATCCGTCACCCACGGAACAGATCTCGAATAATTTTGATTTATTTTCGCCCCTGCTACGAAAGAGGTGTCGAGTTTCATGGGAAAAGTTCCGAAACGACGTCGGCCATATGGAGGAAAACGGTGCTGAAGAACTGCGCGTGTCATGGCGTTTGCTTTTCTTTCTGTCTGGCCTCGAATCGGTCTCCATTCACGCCGGGACAGATGTATCTTTTAACCGAGGCTTCTCGATGTCTGCAGACCTCTCGGAGATTCTTGACAGATCGCTTCTCTGTGATCCAGACATGATCTGTTTCGAATTTTTTGAAGGCGAGGAAGCAATCGACCGTGAATGCTTTGATTTTTGCAGAGATTGTTTCATTTCACGCAGCTGTTCGCTCAGATTCGAATATAAACTTTCGCCCTGAACACAATTCGTTCATTCATAAGAAAAGTGACATAAGTCAAAAAAAGGAAATTTTAAAATTGTATATCTATATCACCAACTTAGAAATGTAGAATAATATGTTTTATTTAGATACCAAGTTAATTGTAGTGTACATTAGTTATAAAGCACACCGCAATTTATATATTTATTATTATACCTTTTTTAGAAATATATTTTGAGTTGTGTAACCTTTCTTATGAATGAACGAATTGTCGTTTAGATAAAATTGACCCGATTTGGTGGGGATTTTTCAAGTCGATTTTAGAATGCGTTCCCGTAGGGATTTTTTAATTTTTGGAATCTTAAATCATCCACTGACGCGACATTAAAGGTGTTAATAAGCGGATCCACCCTATGGCGCGTGGCCAAACGCGACGCAGCGGTGGAGAAGCATACAGCGCTTATTTCTGTCTCATGTTCGCGAGCCCATTGGGACTGCGTGGACCACGTGTCGCGTCATCTAACGAGACCCAATGGGAGCTATCATCTCCCAAGGGACGCTCGATCATCGCTGAATCGCTGGAGCACACATGGAACGTGTACCTGAAGCAAACATCAGACGTGTGTACCGAATTACCAGATGTCACCGCGATCGTTCCAGCGGAAGAGGATTTTCCCCTAACAAAGGAAGGATTTATTTGTCTGCAGTGCGACTTGCTAGCTCCTGCAAATATTAGCGATAACGCAAATGCATAAATAGAGAACCGTATTAAAGAATGCCTGAGTAGTGCGATAGAAATTGGTAGAATGATAGAAATTTCGAAATTGGAACTTGATCCCGAGATTTTTGACAAATCTTCTCATTCAACGATAAGTTATGAGCTCTCGAAGCAGCTTCCGGTAATAAAGGCAGCTCAGTACTGGCTTCGATGATAAAGTCCCCTCAAGGACAAAGCCGCCATTATTGTTATTACTCATTCCACGGTGTTGTCTTGATGGAGGCTCTCGCGAGACGCTGTTCGCCGTCTTGGTGGTGTAAAATGAATATCGGAGAACGCCTTACGGGGCAGCATGGAATCGGGATGAAAAACGTTCAATGTCCCGTGGCACAAAGAGCGGCGAGAAAAATGGAACCGAGCCGGTTCGATGTTAGTGCACGAAATTAATATCGAGCGAGCCGCGTTTGACCTAATATTCCGAGTCGTTGGAACATGTAATCGGCTTTTTAGGCAGGCGGGGGTCACGTTGTCCTGCCTCTGTTCGTTAATGAATATTTTACATGGTCAACGAGCGGTCGAGCGGATCGAAAATCGCGAAAAATCGAGACGGTCTGAACGAGACGTGAACGGGACACGGACGGTCGGAGCTAGCTGAGTTTTCTCTTTTCCTTCCTGGTGAAATTGTGTCCCACGCTCCAGGACGCGCCGCTGTTATACACCGCTTCTGCCCGATTGTTACTTCACCGAGAGAACGGCATTACTACATCGTGGGGAACAGGTTAGACCCGTATGGCGTCGCGGGAAATGTAGACCGGAAAATCTCGCTTTCAGCAGCCTCACTCTACTCCTCTTACTCTTATTCTCATATATACTTTCTTTCTCTCTCTCTCTCTTTCTCTCTCTCTCTGCTTTATTCTCCCTCTTCGCCGTAACCACCCCTCTTCTCTATTCCTAAGAATGATTCCTGGAGCGTGCACGATCCGACGAACGAATAAATCGGATTCCGGAGCAGGTCTCCGCGAGACCGAGCCAAGAATATTTCTCTCCCACATACTCCTGCGCGCTTACACCGTCAACTTTTCCTTTTTCCCCCTTTATTTTCCCCGGAAATTCTCCATTTTCTTAAGGGAACAACCCTGGCTTTCACAACGCGGAAACTTGCAGAGCCTGCTCTCAACATTTCGTACGACAAAGGTTAATTTTTACTCTGCACCATTTTATTGTACGTTTTTCTTTTCAGGTACCTGTAGGCATTTTCTAATCCCTCTTTTCTGACTTCCCCACTTTTTTCCATTTTGCCGACGGACCTTTTTTCATGTACCCGGGTGGAAATCTTTTATATTTCCTAATAATTTCCTAGAATTAAAGAATTTTTTATATAAATATTTTTAATTATGAGAAAATGCCACCGATCTTAGGAAGAAAATTGGAATCAACCTCATGGCGGATTCGAATCCGGACCCAGCTGGTAGCAAGTCAAGAGTGCTGCCCACAGAGCCATTAGGACTCTACTCGCTTGTATTTCTGGTGTATCTTGCACTCAGGAAGACATGCAAACGTCGGGCTACTAGGAATTTGCTTAAACCGCTTTGTACAGCTACTCAAACCCACATTCTTTTCCTTATCCGAACACTTTCTTCGCATACACGGTGTCCCAAAAACCCTGTACCTCAAACACTTAGTCCTAAACATCATCAATTGTATATTACAAGATTAGTTTGACGACCGAGTTATTAAAATTGTTGAAACGAATATTTTCTTGGCTCCAGTACCTTGTGCAATTGATACCAACAATTTTTATTTAGCACACAAATCACAGTCTAATCACCTCACCGGTTCCAAACGGTGTTTCGGTGCGGCTAGAAATAAAGATACGAGCGAGCACTTCTTAAGACCAGCGCACACAATGAAAACGAAGTCGAAACAAACTTACAGCCCGCTCGCGAGGTAGCAATCTGGAGTCGTAATTTTTCGGCGACCGGCAAGCGGCGATCTACGATTTCCCTCCGGCAGAATGGCCCTCCGGATAAAGCTTCCGGCGTGATTCCCCGAAACGGTTGGCACGCAACGTTTCCCGGGACACGGAAGAACAATCCGTGGCTCGAAACCGGACGGACGAATTCCTAGTCGGTGGTTCCACATCTTGCGGCTCCTGGGCTCTCCCCTAGGAAATCTTACGTCACCCGGACAGGTAAGTGAGTAAGGAGGGCGAAGGAAGACAGCAACAACACCTGAAGAGCCCGGAGAGCCGCAGGACGCGACCGACACATCGTCG
The DNA here is from genome assembly GCA_028455795.1 of Lasioglossum marginatum. Taxonomy (NCBI): domain Eukaryota; kingdom Metazoa; phylum Arthropoda; class Insecta; order Hymenoptera; family Halictidae; genus Lasioglossum; species Lasioglossum marginatum. The sequence goes on from CM052243.1 coordinate 2,673,640, forward strand.
TAATGCCGCCATACGTCTGCCATGTCAGCTTCGCGACCCGCCCCCTCTTCTACACCCGTTTAACCCCTGGGATATGATAATGGTCGATCCTCCTCCTCTCGAGGAAAACTTGCCCCACTGGTGTTATTTATGCGAACGGAACGACTTGACACGGACCCGAAGAGACACAGGGTGGGACTGAAAAGACATCGGCCGCCACGGCCCGCACGAAACGCGAACGGCTGACGCCCGATGATGAATAGACTGCGGAACTTTCTGCAGAATTGCAGCCTCTTCTTTCGTTTCCTGTAATTTATTGGAGACCCTTCATCAACGTGGACAATCATTTTTGGCGTCATCTTCGATATTTATGTTCACAGTCTTCACTCTTCGGGGTGCAAACCACCCCTTGTATTTGCCAGCGTTTCTCTCGGCTGGTATCGAAGATATTTGAATGAATCAAATTGGAAATGGTAGGTGCATTCTAGTTTTATACCGAGGATTTTTTTCAGAATTTTAGGTCTCTCAGTTGGGGTAGAAAAAAATTATTTATTGTAATGCTGTACCAGCTTGATGAGCATAGCTGTTGTACCAACAATACTTTACTTTGTCAGCATTTTTCCTGGTCACTGAACAAGATATTCGAATAAATCAAAATGGAGGTGGTAGGTGCATTCTAGCTGTACGTCGAGGATTTTTTTCAGAATTCTAGATCAGCCCGTTGTGGTATGAAAAATTATTCATTACAATGTTACTCTAGGTTGACACCACCAATATTCTTGGATTTACATTTTGTTTTTGTTTCTCATACTTTCACTGGTGTGTTGATCTAAGGGAGCACATCTAAGGGTGCGATCGTTATGTTCGGGACACCCGTTACGAAAACGTATTCCGTTCCTCAGGGTCGCGGTAACACATGAATCGCGAATCGATTTAACGCGAGCAGGGTTGCTCTAAACTCGACGCTCGTTCCGCAATCCTTGTTTATTCGATTCTTCATTAACCACAGCACGGCTCCACAGACTATATTGATCGACGATCAATAGATCAACTTCACCCGCAGGATGTTAATTAAATCGCTGTTGAAATTGGAATACTTTTTTCCTTCTTTTTTGGAAATAGACAACAAGGATATTTGGAATCGGCGTTTAAGCGAAATTTACTAAAACGATCAAGCTCGATCGAAATGATCGACTAGATCGTTCCGTCGAGGTTCCCAGGGTTTTATCAGGACGGGAGCAGAAGCGACAGCGGGGACGGAGCCTCGAATCACGCAATGTATAAATTCAATTTCGGGTTTGTACCACGGGACACATTAGAATCTCAACATTAATCCTTATCACGAGGTACACGATGTACTGATTCATCGTCATAATGCCGCCATATGTCTACCTTGTCGGATACAGCCTCCACCCACCGCTTTCCACCCTGCTTAACCCCCGGGGATATGATAATGCTGACCCGGTGCTGAAGAAAACTCGCATTCGCCCTGTATATTTATGCCGCACGGCTGGCTTTCGAATCCGGACGATTCCCCGCCAAAAATCGAGGTCGCAGGCGGCAACCAGGGAAAAAACATTTTCCATGCGTGTCTCGACAACCGTCTACAGGCTGGTCCAAAACACCGGGTCGCCAGAAAATGAATTTAAATTAATTTACGAACTCAAGTGCTGGAAACCAAAGTCATGATAAAATGTTTTCTCTATCAAGAACGTTGACAAAGTCTATACAGGCTGTTTCAGAACACCAGGACGACAAAAAATGAATATAAATTAATTTATGAACACATATCCTAGAAACTAAAGGCAGAAATTGGTGTTTTCTTTACGGAGAACGTTGAGAGAGTCTGTACAGGGTGTCTCAAAATTCCAGGTCTCCAAAAAATCAATTTAAATTAATTTACGAACTCAAGTGCTGGAAACCAAAGTCATGATAAAATGTTTTCTCTATCAAGAACGTTGACAAAGTCTATACAGGCTGTTCCAGAACACCAGGACGCCAAAAAATGAATATAAATTAATTTATGAACACATATCCTAGAAACTAAAGGCAGGAATTGGTGTTTTCTTTACAGAGAACGTTGAGAGAGTCTGTGCAGGGTGTTTCAAAAGACCGGGTCGCCAGAAAATGAATTTGAATTAATTTATGGACTCAAATCCTGGAGAATAGATCATTTGGAACACATCATTTCGACTTGACGAATGAAACAAACGAGCGAAGCTCCACAAATCAGGCAGCCCCGTAAAGATGGCGGCACCGCAAGCTCCTCGAAGAATCCTCCGCGGCTAGAAGGAGCTCGTCAATTCCGGATTCCAATTTCCACGATCATTTTTCCCGGGTAACGCGATAACAAAGACACGGACCTGTCTCGTTTACAAATCACGAACGAGCTTTCCCGTAACAGATAGCATCGCGATCGTTGATGGGCAAAGTTTCCGTTTCCGGTCGCCTGGTCGCGTCCTGACGCCGAAAGTTTCGGGATCGCGGGGCTTCTCGCCCCGGTGAAATATCAAAATCGGGTCGGTTTTCGGACTTTAACCCGTTCGGGGCTTTGGTCCTCGAGTTTCCGGCGTATTATCCGAGCGGAAACTCGTCCCCGCGGGCTGACGTCGCCGCGAAAAAGCTCGTGACACACGGTCCGACCGCGGATTACCGTAGTTGAAGGGTTTTCCGGCCGCGATTAGAGCCTCGTCCTCCTTTCGGCGATCCGCGGGAATACCGTAGCTTCGTTTTTTCCACCCTTTTGTCCCCGAACAGGGTGAAGGTTGCATCGATCTCTTCTCCGAACTTGCCCGATAGGACCCACCTTAACTATAGGGGTCAAATATTTTTCTTTGTGCAACACCACTAAATTGTGAGCTAATCGGTGAGAAAATAATGTGTGCAAAATTTCGAACCTTTCAATAGCGTTAAAGTTCAAACATTTTAATTGTTTCGATATTTTGGAAACATCTTTAAAGGTTTATGAATAAAAGACAATGTCTTAAATGAATAATTACGAGATTGACGTGTTTATGAATAAAAGATTCTTAGATGAATAATGATGGGATTCACGTGTCTCCTCTCTCTCTCTTTGAGAATCGCAGAAATGGGGACGAAGTTGAACGGCTGCAGATAAGACGCCGAGAACTTAAACGGATCTTTAAGGAGAACGCGTGATTCCGAGAGGATTCCGCAGTTTAATGGAACCTTTTTTGATGTTTACGGCGGACCGTTCATTTTGAGAAAACATTTCGGAGTGTGAGAGCGTTTAATCAACTTTCCGGAGCTCCCTCATCCCCTAGATCGGGGCTGCCGATCGTAAATTGCGCGCACATCTTCCGGCGATCTAGCAAGTGGGTTCTCAATCCTTTTTTTCGATCTAGGAACCTCTTTGGATTCGGTGGAAAATTGTTTCCTCCTCCTGTGGATCTTTATGATCCTTCTATCTTGATTTCAGTTGATGTCGTTCGGAGATTTCAGATTATCGTGGGACCTTCCCTACTTCGATAAAACATTTTTATCCATTCCTACACAGTGTTAATAATTTTTTAAATTCTACCAGCTCTGGCTTAGAATATTTTTATTTTGTGGGAAGAAGGTTCGATACTGAATATTTTCGTATAGTTTATTTGCTTTAATTTTTATATCCAAGTATTGTAAAATTATTTTTATTTTCGATGACCATTTTCCGCAGTCTGAATGCACTAAGCCAGCTCGGTTTCAGGCCAGCAATTTGAGCTGAAAAGTTAGTTTCCACAAGAAAGTTGTAACGTGTCATCGAACACGAGTTGGCAACCGCTGACTAAGAACATAGGGGATGCTCCACCGTCCATGTAACAAGTCTGGTCGGAAGATGTTACAGTTTCCATGGGCATGATTTCGAGCAGGTGGGAGAGCCTGCTTGTAACCTTCGCGCTAGACAGCGTATTACCGCGGGGAAAATGGCAGAACTTGGGAATTCGTAAAGCAGAGAACTTCTGGCTGGCTTTTTACCACCTCGAGATTAGAATAATACCTTTGCCTCGCCGCTGCTCCGACGAGTTTACGAAGAATCATACATTACTTCGACGGGATTACCAGTTCTTACACTTTCCGCTGAAATGGGAGTTTAAATTAACATTAAAAGCGGAGAACACAAATCTTTACCCGTACAACCAACCAATAAAACCAGCGAAGAGCAGATTAACATCTTCACTGTGCGAAACCATGTTTACAAACATTTCAGTCTATCAACAAACTAGCAAATCTTCGCGTGCGGAAGTAGCTAAGAATGCATCATTTACACGCAACAAAATGATTTTTATTCGTAGACTGCGGATTCTTGTGCAAAATAAAATTTGTCTGCCAACCACACCTTTGAACGCTTTAAATATTTTCTCTTTGGGCTAAGGTGAAGTGGGGTAAGTGCAGACTGGCTTTTGTAAAGTTGGATTTTAAACTTATGTATTTTCAGTCTGGTATGTAAATACTTAACGCTGTCGGTATCAAACGCTTTGCACAGTTATTACTGGTGAATTAATATTACGTAGGATTAAAATTTTTCTTGAAAATTTTCATTTTGATAGAGTATTGTACGAAATGTCAACTACTCTGCACTTAAAAATGCTTTCAAACCTTGTTTCATTGTTTCAACAAGCCTGCTATAAAATACTTTTTATTGCATTAAATTAGGAAAACACCTTTATTCTTCGGCGACGTCTATGTCGAATAGTTCATATTAACTTATAGTACATTAATAAGTACAAGCTAGAGAAATTTCGCTCATATTATAATAAAAATAACAAGTATATGCACTTTCCCCAAGTTTACGAACTCATCCCACCTTACGTTATCAATTTATTAAATTCATAAAATTCGCAGTCTAATAATCAAGATCCAGCACTCGGGAGAATGAAAATGATTACAAGATGGAATGGAACATAAAACAGGCAAGCCGCGATAATTGCCCGAGACTCTGGAGTGTAATAGTGTAACCGGGAAGCTTACATCGGGGCCAGCTCATCCCCATAATAGCGCTATAAGTCTATCTTGTCGGTTACAAACTTCTGCCGTCCAGTATCTCGCACTACCCCGACTACTTTGCGCCCCATTTAATCCACCGAAAGCGACGATGCCCGACGAAAAAATGTTGTTATCGCGGCAGAAAGAAACCGTTAAGCAAGCCTGAACTTCTCCTCTCGAATAGCTCTTCTTCCCACCTTAATTCCTGTGTTTCCCGATTGCCGCCCGCTCCCATTGTGTGCTCCCCTTAATGATCTTTTTTCGCGGGACCGCCTGACCAGCACACGATTTCTCAGCATCTCCTGATCCTGAACTCAATGATACTTGCCTGGTCCCTTCGAAGAAAGTGTTCGGGTTCGAAAGTCGGTCAGAAAAATATTGGGAAAAAGTGTGAAATACTATTAGGTTCTCACAAACGAAATGTCCAATTCCCGAATAAAAATTTTATGGAACGTGTAATCTGATGAAATTTTCAGAATATGTACAATTGATACAGATCTACAAAACGTATTTCTTAAATTCTCAAAAAAGTTGTAAATAATACTTTTAGTATTTTCTCCGTAATTCCGACCAATCGAAATGTTTTCAAAATATTTTTCGCAACTTGTAAAAGCAAATTCAAATCGAATGCTCGAATATTAAAAAGGTCCTTTCAAAAGTGTGCCGATATTATTTTGATTCGCTGTACATTGAGAAAGCCAATAATAACTTCTGCAAACTTGAGAACAGTGAGAATGCAGATAGGAGGGTGTCGCAGTAGCTTGTTCCGTGGACGTGATTGGTAATTGACAGTGCCAGAGCAGCGATCGCAGAAAAATCGTTGCGAGCGCCGGCCTTAAATTAGAGCCAGTGCGAACCAGTTTCTCTTTCGAAACTTCGTTTACTGGGTCGCAATAAATAGCACTAATTTCCCCGCAGCCTCGATTCACGCAACTCCGCGAAGAAGCGGCGACGACAAATCGAAATAGGGTGAAATTAGCATTGCTCTGGCCTCCGCGAGCTCTCCTCTCTCTTCTCTCCGCTCTTCGCTATCTCTGTTCCGCGTTGGCAACGGTTTCGCAGCAATTTTGTGGCCGATACAGAGCCACTTAAAACCTATTAAGCACTTTCAGTGCCATTTTCCGAACGGTAAATCTCCGACAACGCTCGACGCGCACACTTGTTGAATTGTATCTGCGCATTAAACTATTGGCTCGCGGCTATCGGAACTCGAGTGCCGTTTTTTTGGACGATCAACACTCCATGCAGCTCCTCAAATTATTCGCAGGTTAATATCGAAATGATTGAAGCACGCGGAATCCAATATGTTTCAAAATGTTGACTGTGATTCGCATCGATTTTTCTCATATGTATTCAATAAACTCGGTGCTACTTTTTTCATCTTCCAAGTAAAAACTTATATACTCTTAGCATATCTTTACTCGAACCTAATAAGTAGACTGCGGATTTTATGCATTTATGGCAAAAATGGGTGGATGTAATTTAAAACAATTTTAGAACGTCCATACGTTATTTGCAATTTATTAAAATCGTTAAAAATAGAAAGAATTTTTTATCTGGTTTCAGTGTCTTGTAATTGACGAAGAAAATTTTTATTTTGCATAAAGATCCGCAGTCTGCTAATAAGCAAAGTCTCATTGTCGCAATAAATAAAGTGCCATATTTTCGATCTACACCATCCACATTTAAATATTTTCCAATAGCCACTTCCCTCGCCATTTCTGTTTGACTGACCCGAAAAAAATAGCGTCATTTTTTTTTGAACCAGTAAACCTCTATGCTTGTAATTGAAGTCGTCAATAAATGAAGACGTCACGAACAGTCTACGCCAGCCTCTACATTTAAATATTTGACAATGCTTTCGCAGCATTTCCCGTGGCATTCTCCATGAGCCCCCCACCGTAAAACCGTGAACGTAACTCTCCTCAGAGAGCGCGCGGACCTAATAAAAAAAAATAGAATGCACGAATATAGGCACCATAAAAAGCACCATAAAAGGGAATCATAAATAAAGAAACACTCATATTCGCGGATCTGCCCTTTCAGGCGAGCCGCGTGTCGATATAAAAGTGCCATTACGATCGAAAAATTCAGAGCAACGCGACAGCGGGAATATGAAATATGGAAATATACGAGCCGGCAACAGGGGACACAGAGAAACCTAATTAATAGAAGGGAAAAATATTTTCCGGTAAAACCGTCTGTGTCGGCGAGCTGCAACATGAAAGGGTAATATCGACCCTTTTCGTTGCGATATATTTCACGAATGTACTGACGAGGACTGCGTCGCGACTCAACAATTTAGAACCAGGAAAATAATTTCTATATTTAGTGTAAATATACAGTTAATGATATTTTCTTCTGTTTAAAAATGTTCCAACACGAAAATTATTATCAATGCTTTCAATGCTCACATTAGAATTAATTTCTCTCAACGTCACTCGGACATTTATGCAGATTTAATTTCAACACCTTGATTTTTTGAAGAAAGAGGTTCACGAAGACTAGAAAATGGCGCGAATGGTCCCAGATCGCAGGACGAGGCGCCAGTATAGTGCTCCCTGGTAGTTTCGCAGGTGGTAATAAATTAGCCGGACGAAAAGCGGCGCGGAAAGTGGAATTAGCGTCGACAGGATCGTTAAAGGAGGGTTTCCACGAGGCGATCGGACGATCACGGGCCATTTGCGCTTCGGCGGAGGGTCGCCGGTAACAAACGACGCGCTGCGAGCTTTACGCAACAAATATTTTGGCAACGTCCCGGTCGCCGCGTCGTTTCGCAATCGCAGATTCGCCATTGCGCGCTCGGCTCGAGAGCCGACGAATCGCGGGCCGGCCAATCACGTCGCCCGGAAAAGGCAGATCGCGAATAATTAGTTGCGGGTCAAGGCGCCGCCGAACGCAACGCACAATGACGACACTTCAAAATAGAATGGTCCACACCACCTCGAAAATCATAGACGAGAAATACTCCTCCGTCTCGGGCACCTTCGAGTTAGTCGAACCTTCGTTTCATTCGTTATATCACTTTTCTAATTCGATTTACTAATACGTGAGTTTTATTTTATTTTATTTGGAACATGGGGAATGATTCAACTATTTCTTTGGACGAATAGACTCTTCTTATTCTTATAAAGTAATGTAAAACAGTCACTCGTAGTGCCGCGTAAATTTAGTGTTAAAAATGGCACTCGATTGACGCAGGAAATTGAAAATTTCCGTTTGCGATTTCTTAATGGCTCCGCCGATTGAAAAAAGATGTATATTTATTCAGAGTGATGTTTGCATCGAGTCGATGTTTGACTTTGAAGATCAAAGTGAACTGTAATTAATTTTGTTTTTTACAAAAATTCTCTGCTGTGTTTGGAAGTTTTCATAATTTTTGTACGCAGCGATGAATGGCTTCATTTACACAGTTGACAGAAAATCGCCGTTATAATTGCAGTCGTTTATACTTTCTATTAATTAAATTGGATGTCCGATTGCTTAATATAGATTAATCAGGTATAGTTTGAATAAATCTCGAAACGGCACCGGAAGTCGATTCGCACAGAGACAGTGGCCAGTTTCACAGCGAGTATTTCTAGAATCGATTATTTTTCCCGCAAAGTTTACACGGCCACCCGCGGATGCAAATATTCCGTAGCCAGAGGCCACAAGAAGGCTCTCGTTATTATCCAACGAAATCAACATTCCTGATGTCGCAACGAAAAAACCCCGATTCCGAGAGAACACATCTAAAGTATTGTAAGTCCGAGAGTCGATCCTCGTCAACGAACGATTACTCTTTCGTCCGACTGTGTAACTGACCGTTAAAAAGTTCCCGGAACATTTTTTTCCACCATCGCTGAGACTCTTTGCGTCTCCTTAAATCCGACTGGTTTTTAACGGAGTTAAGCGCCTTTTCGAACTACTTTACGATCGCGGCAGGGCGCCATCTTCTTTCTAGATCTTTTGCCCTTTTTTCGACATGTTCTCTTAATTTTGCCGCCTCTGCCATTTTTTTCGGTTCGCCGTTGTTCCCTTGCGGAACTGCGACCTTGTTGTCGCTGATTTTTATTTTCTGTGAATGTTATTTTATGTATACTGGTTTACTGTTAATTCGCGTTCGTATTGGCCGTTACCTCGGGCTATTCCGCGAGAAATGACAATGGCAACATCGAAACATCTAATTAGACGTCGGCGATCACGAAGCTCGCGTCTAACAATTCCGCGGCAGAAATACGAAGCGACTAAACCATCGCTGAACCTATAATAATAATCCAACTAGCCGGGTCTGGTCGCATGGTAACTAGATCATTATTACAAACGAAGCCACGCGCTGCCCGACTCGCAACCAAAACTCCTGTAAATCAAGCTCGAGCCGGCTAAAAGCGGACTAATGAACTACCTCTGGCGCACCGGGAAATTCGACAAACAAAAAGAGAATCTTTCGTTTTTCATCGAGCTGCAAAACGCTCGCTATTAAATTATCGCTTGTAAATCGATATCTTGCGTCAAAGCACGATTCTACCGTCGTTATTCCTCTCGCAGGGAGGACAGCAAAAAGGAAGCCAATGGATCTTTGCGGTGGGCAGGACCATTTTTTTTCTGCAGAAAATTACGATTTGTATCTTGTAGAACAATTACATTTTACGGGAACATCGCGATTTTTATCCTGTAGATAAAGTACAATTTTTATTATATGAGGGGAATCACGATTTTTATCCTGTTGAAAAATCATAATTTTGATTATGTGAGAAAATCACGATCTTTATCCTGTAGAAAGAGTACAATTTTTATTATGTGGGAAAATCATGATTTTTATACGGTAGAAAAATTTTAATTTTTATTATGTGCCAAAATCGCGATTTTTATCATGTAGAAAGAGTACAATTTTTATTATGTGGGAAAAATTATGATTTTTATTCTGTAGAAAAATCTTAATCTTTATTATGTGAGAAAATCATGATTTTCATCCTGTAGAAAAATCCTCATTTTTATTATGTGACAAACTCACGAATTTTATCCTGTAGGAAGAGTACAATTTTTATTATGTGATAAAATCACGATTTTTATCCTGCAAAAAAATTACAATTTTTACTGTACGGGTGCGAAGAACGTCTGTGTTCACAGAATCCGTATTTTTATACAAGTATGAAATGTTTTCTTTAATTGTAAAAATTGAATAGCATCATAACAATGTCTGTTTTCTTGAATGTCACGAATTGAAATAAATTGTAGCCACACTGTTTTCTTGAATTAGTCGGATTCGACAAGAGCACGACAACGTGTTCGCAGATTCTACAAAAATTCGAACGTCCTCTCTTGAATCCCATAAATTCGGAAGTACCGCGACAATATCCCCTGCACTCGAAAAAATTTGCAAGCTCAATAAAGCACAAAGAGATCCACAATCGGGCTTCAACGGCAGCAAAAGGGTCGATGTGTTGAGACGAGAGAAAAATGCGTACCGCAAGACTAATAGCGATTTCGAAACGATGTTGACGCGGGTCACGCGTGCGATTTACGACGGAGGACGAAAGAAACAGGGAAGGAGAAAGATGGGAAGAGAGAAAGGGAGAGTCGAAGACCGCGGATGGAAAGAAACGGGCCAAGACTGTCGTGACCCGCGGCGTTCACGTGTTCTCCGGCACGCGGGTGACAAATGGTATCTGCAATCGCGGCGCCGCGTGCTTACACGACACGAATCCGTTCTCGGAGTGCCACCAGCGAGGAACGGGGCCGGAATCAAACTGATTAACCCAGAATATTATGCCGACCGACTGTAGTTTCGTCCGCGCCTGCAAAAAGAAAAAAGAAAAGGAACGACACACGAGACTAATGCTGTTTCCCGTCGCGAAATCAGCCTCGCGTGAACCGAACGCAACACCCACGACGCCTTTATCAACAAGACATCTGCATCAGGCTGCCCGGCGGGAACGTGTCTCGAATAATCGTCCCGATAACACTTTTTATTCTAACGCGATTTTTTCCGTCACCCCGTTTTACGAATCGCCGCAGCGATTGAATCATTCTCGAGATTTGTATAAAGAAGTCGAACGTATAATTTTTTGTTTTGTGTTTCGAGGGGCGGTGGAAATTGGCACAGTTGAACTAGATCGAGCTGTGGATAACCTCTGCGAGTTCAATTGAGATAGATGCTTTTTTAATCAAAACTTGAGTGCTTTATAATAAATATATTTTTCTCGGTTTGTACACCATTCCTGTAAATCTGGAAACCGTGTAACCTTAGCCTGAAACATTTTTTTGTACAACACACAACTTACGAGTTATTTAAAGTCGTCGTTCGGGTCGATCGTACGCGAAAAGCTGTGTCAATAACATGTGAAACAATTTTTCCTTGTACTAGTCTTTGTCTCTGAGATAATCGACATCGACCGTGTGTCTTCGCGCACGCGTTCGAAACTGTGACGCAGAGATTTACGATTACGCTGTCCGCGAGAAAATGAATTGCGAACGTGGACTGCAATTCCTCCACACGAGGCTTGATTTCCTCTACAATCGTCCTCTCAAGCCTGACAGACCTGCATTAGCATTTACAAGAAGTAGAAACGGTTGGTAATGTACAGACACGCTAGCCGATGCCTATTGTACGACCCCAGCTCTTCGAGCGCGATTATCTCGGGAACGAGTCGTCGTAGAAAGAAACTGGATCGCATATTTTCGCTCCAATATTCCACGTAGATTCGCCTCTTCCTACTCTCCATTCCAATTTCCAAATCCCCCGGCCGCAAACCGCGAAACTTCCGCGGAACTCAAAATACAAAAACCGTTCGGGAAGAGGAAAGTAAGTTTGAAAGGAGCCAATATTTCCCGGCGGATGGCTGGGAGGATTCTGGCGAACGGGAGGCCACTAAGGATGCAGTTTGGGGGTGCATTATTGGAATAAAACCTCGGACACGGACAGAGAGAGAGAGAGAGAGCTGGACAAAGAAAGACGTTCCTTCAAAGCGGACGGGAGAGAGAGCCGGCGAGAAAACTGGCTACAAAGTGAACTACACCCTGTAATTACGTGATGGGATCTAGGATGGTAGCAGGATGCTGTCGATCCATGTTTCGATCCTCGGGTATCAATTCGTTCCAGAGGCCCGAATGGCGGGACAGACAGCGTTGCGCTACGCTCCGCGCCGTTTCAAAGGAGTCGCGAAGGAGAACGGACTCCCCCGTAACAAACCGGTCGTTTCTGGCAGCGTGTTGCGGCCCGGTGCATCCGCATTAATCAAATGAAATTCCGTTTATATTAGATAGATGTAGGCGGCCCGTATATTGGCTGGCGCAAACCTAGCTACCCAGCCAGCCAGCCAGTCAGCCAACCATCCAGAGAGCCCATGCCGCAATATGCCCGCCGCCTTATAGTTGCGGAACCGTGTCACTCAAACGTCTCTCGTCTTTACAGACAGCGCCGACCCCCTTTTCCCGACGCCCCCGCAACACCCTCTACACCCTCGGCAAACCATCTCGCTGAGGGAATACGCTTTTTCGAGACCCCGGCTCGCGAACTCGTTTCCTGGCACTGGATCCGGAACGTAGAGGCGCGACGCAGAAGCGAGAAAGTGAGGGATGCATAATGAGAGAGAGAAAGGGAGAGAGAGAGAGGGATGGAGAAAGGGTTGATCTCGCTTGACACGTGCCAAGAACCCGGTTGACAGGCCTGGGAACCGGATGTCCTACAACCGAATGCTGCTACCGGTCTAACGAGGCCTGATTGCTATCCCCGAATCCTCCTTCTTGAACCTACGGGATTGGCAGAGGGATGCGTTGAGTTATGGGGCGATGGAGGATTGTCGAGATCTCCGGGTGAGACTTTTTAGAGACCTGGAAAATGTCTTTCCTGCTTTGAATTGTCATGAATGCATAACATCCGCAGTCTAATAATGACCACGAACGATTGAAAAAGACCTTCGCATGCACCCAGCAAAATTATTGAAAGAAATGCATTGTAGAAAACCAGTGTTCCGCACGAAGATCCGCAGTCGACACTTCGTCTTCGTTGTTTTCGCTCGAGCCGGCCCGGCGATGATTAATGCAAAGTTATTATAGCGTAGACTGCGGGTCTTCCATCGGATAGATGATCCGTCGCGAGTAACGAACCGTTTCAATTAACGTGTAACTTCTGTAACTATGTGCGTCCGGTGGACAGTCGAAAAACGAGGATCGGCTAGCATATCCGGTTGTCGGGTGTGACGGGACAGCCGTCTTATGTAAGAGCTGGTGCCGCCGGTCCGACGTCGAGGCGAAGAAAGAAAAATTAAGGGAACCAGCCAGAGGTCCATCCAATCTCTGTTTGGCAGCCGATCAAAGTCGAGAACCGGCTCGCGGCGCGGACCAGAACGGCGAGAGAGAGAGAGAGAGAGAGAGAGAGAGAGAGAGAGAGAGAGAGAGCGGAGGAGTACCCGACATCTGCCAACTGTCGGGAACTTTATTAATTTCATTACCTAAAAGCGCATCGACGTCGATCGACGACAAGCTACAGCCGGAAATCGCTGAGAACCACGCAGTTCAACGTCACGACGAATCGTCGCGACGCGTCTGTTCCGGCTACAGCGTCTTCAAACGCTCCAGGACCCAACTAACTAACATTACAAACTCATTCCTTATTCTTTACGGTTCTAGCTCTATGGTTCTAATCAAGTTTAGGGGTGCAAATAAAATCGGGGCCATTTTTATTAGTGACATTTAGCTTTCCTTCGATATAAGACGATAGCTCGTTCGGATTAACTCGTACTTATTCGGATTAATATTGTTCTCGGGTGAACCGAGAGATTATGGGCCCACAAGTGATCTTCACACACATAAAAATGTTTACTTCGGTATATATATTTTTTCATATTATTACGATGGAAATATTCGAGGTCTGCAAGTTGCGCAAACCACCCTGTATATACGTGTGACGCAAAATTCCGAAGTTCCTCCGTGGCCAGCCCAGTCCTCCAAAGTTTAATGAGAGTCTTGAGACATAATACGAGGGTTTGCAGATTAGGACCGCGCGTTTTGAGGCTCAGTGTAGTCACGGCGAGCGGCCACGCGCGTGTATGCATGCCTCTGACACAAGGAACATAGTTAAACCGAGAGAAACTCAGCCCTGGACGAGGAACTAACTTTACTCCGGGTCGTACCGATGAGCACGGGCATCACGTCGGTCGAAAGGGCAGGGGAAAGAGAAGGTTCTCGGGCAGGAACAGGGGGAGGCAGAAACGGAGCAGAGAAGCAATGAGAAAGCGACGGGGAATGAGAGGAAGGGATGCCGCTAACATTAACGAGAAATAGACTCGGGGTCTAAGTAAGCTTGATACGGGATTTTCTTACCAGGCCGTCCCCCGCTATCTGCAATTCCTCCGACGCCACAGCCTAGCCGCCTCGAACGATAAAACCATCGGGAATTATTAACTCGGCTCCCTCTCTCTCTTTATTCCGGATCGTTTCGGAGATAATCGAGAACGGCTATCCGAACACGCACACCGATAGCCAAAAGCTCGCCGCGTCGTTTCCCAATTTCCCATCGCTCCTGCCGCTTTCAACTGTCTCCTAAAATTGATATTAGAAGAATTCTAATTCCATTCGAGACGGTAACGTCCATCGTGGATTTTGAAGTGTCTTGGATTCATATTTTAAGAATTGGTCCTCGATTTTATCCCTCGTGTCAACATTATACTTACTTCCCATTTCTTTTGAAAAAGTCTGTTTTAATCGAGGTTGCTAATAATTTCATGTTTCACGTTTTGAACGAACAGACTGTGCAGGACATTTTTACGTGAATAAATAATACTGTGCTAACAGTGAAACGTAATTAATCTTGAATCGCGTTGATAGACATCGTGGGACATTTCAAAGCGAGAGCATATGATTTGGATCGTTTTACTGTGGAGCGCAGACGTATATTAATACAAACTTCAAAGGGAAAACACGAGACCGTAGATACATTGACAGAAATTTCCGAAAGCGGAGACTTGGAAGGTGCAGTCCTCTTGGAGAAGCCGAGACGAAGACTGTTTTAATTTAATTATCTTCTACTGTCGTTCCATTACTTCATAATGAACAGTAGACGGCGAACTTTACGTGCTGGTAAGACTTACGGGTGTACAGAACGTCTGCAAATAATTCTGACAAGATACGTGTTCTCATTTTCACGAAAGAATATCAAAGGAAAATTTTCAGATATCATAAATCAATTGTATTATAATAATACGAAGGTATAATTATAATAATGTATATGGTATAGTTATAATAGAATATATGTAATAGAATAGGTATAATTATAATAATGGAATAACTTTTTTATAATTGTACCAAACGACCTAAAAAACATATATTTTATATTTTCATTAAGGGCCCAAATAAAAAAGTCTTAGAAAATGCTTCTTTTATTTTTGCATGTAACCTTGTAAATTATAATTTTTGGAAAATCTTTTTTGCATATCATTTCGTAAACCAATGCTTCCAATTGATTATAAAAAATCAGGTCGTTTGGAACAATTATAAAAAGGTTATTCTACTTTAAAGGGTGTACGAATACTTCTTACACTCACTGTATACTCAAAGTAGAAAAGTCAGGTTTTAGACAGACAAATATGTTTTCCCTATTAAAGCTACGTACTATATCTAAAATAGAGAAATCCAATTGTACACAGACGACATTCGGTAATTTCTGTTCGGTTTTTTTACCGCAATATTTGCTGCGAAATGAACCGCAGTCATTAAATGGAACGAATCAAACAGAGCAGCGCCGTTTCACAATCATGGATGGTCAAATGGAAGTTTACTTACTTCCCGCGGCGAGCGTGGATCGCGAACTATAGATCTGAGCGAATAGAAACCGGTAATTGGAAATGTCAATTAGCGAATTCGGAATATTCGCTCAGATCGAGAGCAAGAGAGAGGGGAGGAGGACAGATAGATGGGGGCGACGCGTTCGTTCGGATACGTGCCTGGGCGTATTTCCGTCTCAAAGCTACAATGCATTCCGACAATCTACAATGGCGAACGAACTTAGCTCGACTCGGCCGTTTAGGTGAAAGAGGAGAGGCGGAACCATTTGTGTCCTAGTCGCGCGCGCGACCCGCCGCATTCCACGAACTTCGATTTTGCGAGGAAATGCAAGCATTGCAACGCAAGGAACGCCGAGAAAATCCGCTTCCCATCCCTCCGCTCTTCTCCTCTCCTCTCCCCTGCCTTCTATGTTCCCCTCTTTGATCCACGTGTCTTTTTCTTCCTCCTCGATCCCCTTCAATCCTCCGCCTCCTCCTCCCACCATTATCGAACCCCTTATTTCCCTCATTTTCCTTCGCAGAAATTATCCCCGAGCTTCTAACGCGTTTTCTTCCGCTACGTCGCGTCCTAAACCGATCCGGATCGTGCACCGAGCTGCGCTTTCGAGATTCTGCTCGGTGCAATTTTTTTGCAACGACGAATAAAGTGCTTCACGTTGGGGGAAGCGGAAACGCCATCTTCTCATTTTTCTACCGCGTCTTTTTAGGACAAAATTAATTTTTTGACTGACCTAGATCAGAGTTGGGCATTAATCGATTAAAATTTTAACCAAGATTGATTGATTAATGTGTACGATCAAAAAAGGAATCATTGAAAAATGGATGATTGAATCAATCGATTGATGAAGTTAATCGTCAATCGTTGATTAAAATCATCGAAAAATCGGAGATTGATTTAATCAATTGTTGAAGTTAATCGCCACACGGTCTATCCATAAATTGTAATAAGTAGGCATATGAGATCGTATTATAGCCCAAATGATAATATACCTAAACTCAGTTTAACCGATTGACGATTACAACTGAGAAGAATGTAATCGTTGACCGCAATTAACGACTAAAGCAGGAGTTTAGTTGTTAATTGCGATTAACGATTGAAATAGAAATTTATTCGTCAATCGTTGATTAAATTTTTGCCCAACTCTGATTTAGATCCTAGATCCAGATGTCCTTTCAATATTCTGGTAAGCCCAACTTTTTTATTTTGCTGAATAAATTATTGACAATTATATCAGAAACTGTGTATCAGAGTGTATCGTGGACCAAATTAACTTTTTGGCAAAATCGTAAATCAAGACGTACTTTGGTTATTTTTAAAAAATGAACAATTTTTTCACCGCGATGAATAAATTGAAACAAATACGGCAGTACATGGCGAACCAAAACATTTACCTCTAATTTTAGAGAAATACAGCGCGAACATTCCATTGTTACCCCAAGTGCATAAATTAACAACTTTGTTTCAATCTTCTCCAACAAATCACCGCGCCCAAGTGAATAAACAATACACAAAGCAAGAGTTATTAACAAAACAAATCATAAAACTATCCAAGTAATTACACCGAGCATCCCACGGGTTTATATCGAACGAGATATGTTTATCGATACATACGCGAGAGCTGAAAATATTAGCAGGAAATTGCGCGGCTCTCGGCAAACACGGGGAAAAAATATTTTTCGGAGAGTCGATGTTTGGAAACACCGTTCCCGGTGATTTATTTCTCGAACAAAGTAAATAATATGAAATTCTAACGACACGATACGACCAATTACCGGATAATGTACTGAATCGCAAATAAGGGCCAAGCAATCGTTAGCATGTATCGCATAAACAAGTTAAGAACGAGTAAATGATGCTTGAACATGCTCGCCTAACGACGGCGAACCCGGCTGAACATTAATTGCGATCGTTATTTTTTCGAATGAAATACATTTCCAGCGTGCTCTCCACGAGCTTATAATAGGCTCTCGCTCGATCGTTCCATCGAAAAATGTCGCTGGAATTAACCCAGATACCAGCAAATACGAACAGACGCTCACAGATTCTGACAGACATCGCGGTAGACTAGACGGAGCCAGCAAGTAGAACGAGCGAGCAATGATCAGACGTTTACGCGGCTTCTTCGAGCCAGCAGGACACTCGTGTTTACAAAGACAACATTTCCCCTCGCCTCCGAGCTTCGACAGCCTATAACTCGCGAACCGCAATCAAATTTCACGCACTTACCAGCTCGCCGAAAATACACACCGTGCGAATCAACATTTTATTTCATTCCCCGGGAATTTTTCCGCGAAATGACAGCTTGCGCAAATAACCGCGATTTATTTATCAACGTGCTCCGCGTCATGGTCGGACGAAACGTGCTTGTCATTAGTGGACTTTTATGCAGATACATTTGTGCAGCTACATTTGCGAGATTTTTAATATATATAATTTCGACGATGTAGTCATTCAAAGGCCATAAACGTTAAAAATTATGAAAAATATGAATTCACTGTGAATGCTTACGTAACGGGATATTTTCAGCTAACTATAATAATTTCGCCTGGTGAAAATTTTTTCTGTTTTACATCCGTAGAAAATAATTTTATATAGGTTCTAATTGAATTATTGGAATGAATTGCACTGTTATGATTAGATCGTGGATTTTATGCAATTATTACGAAAACGAGGTGGTGCAAAACAATAAAGAAATCCAAAGAGTTTAACAATGCTAATGATTTTTAACTTTTCAAGATTGTTAAAGAAAAAAAATTTCAATGTGTTTATAATTTTCGCTTTGAATAAAGATCCACAGTCTAATTATGATATATATCATAAACGTTAAAAATTATGAAAAATATGAATTCACTGTGAATGCTTATGTAATAGGATATTTTCAGCTATCTATAATAATTTCGTCTGGTAAAAATGATTTCTGTTTTCCATTCATGGAAAATCATTTAATATAGGTTCTAATTGAATTTACTAAAAATTTTAAGAAAAATGCCAAGAAGACAATCATTTCGTGCAGCACAACCCAGCCTTCAAAGAAAAGGCAATTCTTCGTTTTGACAGTTCAAAGAAAATATTTTGTTGCTCCTCGTCGGTGGAGATATATGCTGCTCTGCAAAAGAAGGAAGCACCCGACCATATTTCATAGAAAAGCGTAAAAAATCAAATAAGAACAGTAAGTTTTGGATAGCTCTGAGAATATGTGTTATATTGCGGATTATCTAATACTCTAAATGCAATAAATCAATCATTGTACAACACAATTTCTACAAAAATTATTGTTCATCATTATATCTTGTAATTATATTGGATTTCTTTTGCACAGTAGTGTATAGCTCGAGTAAGAATGATTGTTCCAAAATTACGTCTGCTCCTCTACGTCTTACTCGACTGGAAATTATAAGAAAAATCGTAGGAGAACGAGCAGTTCAAATAACAGAAATTAGCAATTCAAAGAGCGGTAATTCTCGTCCCGGTGACAAAGAAAATATTTTTCAGCGACGGTGAATTTTGTTGGCAGCCGAGCGACCTATTAACGAGAGGCGCGTACGCGATGATTTTTCAAGCTTCTAGGAAAAATTCGATATTTCCGCGATCATCGATGTCGCCGGCACCAGAACGATCAATCATCTCGATAACGTCCAGTCGGCTGGCGAGGCCGAAATCTCGTCGAAGGAGGACGCGTCACGCGTTTTCGGTATATAAATATATACATAGGCATAACCTCGGTTCGTCTGCCAACGGAGGAGAGACAGTTCTGTCATCTGTCAACGCTGGTGGAGGTCCATGGATTACATAAGTCCCCTGTCTCTCTTTCTCTCGCCACCTCGTCTCTCACGTCGATTCTTGTTTTCTCTATTCTCTGTTCCTTTTTCCTTTTTGTCCTCTCTTTCTCTTCAGAGTTTTTGCACCGGCACGGTGGCTAGTTTCGCTGAAATTCTGGCCAAAAATAATATTCCTATACCTGCGGTAAATTATTGGAATGAATTGCATTGTTATAGCTAGATCGTGGATTTTATGCATTTATTACGAAAACGAGGTGATGCAAAACAATAAAGAGATCAAAAGAATTTAAGAATGCTAATAATTTTTAACATTTTAAGATTGTTGAAGAGAAGAAATTTCAATGTGTTTAATAAGGAGAACATTTTGTTCACTTTTGACCGGATTTTCGACGAAGAGCCTGGCGCCTCTAGCGATCGAGTTATCGCGCGCGCGGATAATTAAGCTACCGGAGTAACCGCAGCACCCGCGAACGCTCAAAGGGGTGAGAATTCACGCCACGGATCAAACGAACCGAGACCGTTGTCACAAAGCGACCGAAAAATTTGAAACCGTCGCCGGAAATGCGACCAATTCGATCAACCTGCTACAGAGCTGCTCTAACTCCGTTGCTCGTTGAAAGTTTGTGCATTTTTAAATGTTACAAATCGTACATTTCATCTGCAACAACTTAATATTTTTTCGAAAATAGTTCGCGCTTTTCAAATGATGCTGCTAAATATCTGACGTTTCGTCTGCAGCAATGTCAAAGGAGATTTCTCGAGGAAGAGTCACGAACGACGAAATTTTACCGTTTCTCTTAATCCTCTGACTGTATAATTACTAAATAAATAATGTGTTTTAATAACTTCTTTTAAATTTTTACTAGTAGGAATTCCCCAACCTAAAAAGTAAGCTGAGTTCCGTTAAAATTTCCGGGTTTGCGAAATGTTCCATTGTAGAAAAAGTTTGGGAAACCCAGTAATAAACGATTTATTTTTCCATTTTAAGAAGTACCAGTCAAAATGACTGGTATTGGTATAAGTAGCAATGATACAAAATTATTTTGATTCTGAGTAAATTAAACAAAAATAAAATTCATTATATTACACCTTTAGTAATCGCTGCAAAAAATCATTGCGGAAAAAAATGTAACATGAAGTAAGAATTTTAAAATAAAATTGTAAAACCATTTTGACTGGTGGTAGTTCTAGTGTTAAATGACAATTTGGATGTTCCCGGTGAAAATAGACTCCGGCACGGTATACGGAGGGTTAAAGAGAATTTCGCTCGAAGGCAGCGGCCAGTTCGACGAGTACCCAGACATTAGCACAATAATTATTCAGCATACGAGCGCGCATACATCGAGTAGAACGTCGAAGTCACCTGTCCGTCGTTGCAGGCGCGATAAATCACGTCGGCCCGTACAAAAATCGTAGATTAGCCCGTGACAGGCATTTAAATATACCCGGCGGCGCTGCGACGTTTCGCACGGTTCCACGGAAATAATTTACGCGCCTCGGACAAAGACAAACGCGGAATCGTTGACATTTCACGTTGACACGCTTCTTCGCGGCACATTTACGATCCGCGGACCTCGGATGCCAGGCCTCCGGTGCACGCCGGTTTATTTTATTGACAGAAATTTACCGCGCGACGGCAAAATTAACTGTCTACATCTTCTTCCCCGTCCAGAAACGCCTGCACAATCCTTTAGCCGCGGAAACAATGCTAATTTCCGTTGTATCGTGTCCTCTCCAAACCCGTATTGCTCAAGCGTTGGTTAATGAACTTTTTTCCTTGTGCATCAGCTAACTTGTTTATTATTATATTAATTATTTAGGAGCTTGTAGAGCATCTAAGTAGGACTTGAGTTTAGGAAAAACGGTACAATTTGTTCGTTTAACCCCTTGCCTTACAATATCGTGTCTGACACGTGATCAAGATTCTGAACACTCTTTAATAATTGCCTTTAAATCGAAATAAAATTCTATTTTGGTTTTGTTAATATACAGCTATTGGGGAACATATAGGCATACAATTTATATAAATATTCTCCGTTTTTAGGAAATTATGATCTACAAAAAAAGTTCTAGTCATTAAAACCGTAAAATAAATCGTAAGCCAAGGGGTTAAGGATCCAGTCGATTGTACGAAGTAGAAATGATCGACCATTTGTTATGACACCGAGCTGTTTAATGGCTGCGAATTTCGATAATTCCGCTAAAAATCGAATTTTATTGTCGGCAAAAGAAAATGAATAAAATTCGCGAGACGGTTCAGGATCAGTGTCTTAATTCGAGGAGGCCGGATTAATGTATTAGCGAGTGCCAGCACGTTAATTGCATCAGTCGCCAACGGACCGGAACGTTTCTATCTCGCGACGATCGTCGCTTTTCGGATAAAGTATCGCGGCGTTGTTCCCGGTATTATTTTTGCAGAGCGATTTATCTTCGAAAAAGAGAAATAATTTGTTCACAGGGATTAAACGTGGAACCGTTGATCCGCGAGCAGCGTGGCTGGCTAAAATCCGCGGCAACCTGTTTCGGATCGCACGCACGGGTCTCGACAAAGCAGGACTAAACGCAATATCCGGCGAACCCAGGGTTGCTCTGTGCATGTGTACTCTACATGCATATACGTATATCAATAACCTGAATTTTCTTCGATCTCCGTCCACTCGTGTAACGCGTGCGGTAATGCACACGTGACGATGAATATACATCTCTCTCTCTTTCTCTCTCTGTTTCGATCTGCTATTTTCTCCCTCTCTCTCTCTCTCGTTCCAGAGCGAAACAGACACGCAACCGATGCCTGTTCGACACCTGCCGATGCGATAGCAACATCAATATCCTCGATTCCCGCGAAACTCCCATTCAAATTCCCTCTCGCATTATTCCCCGCAGGCCGGAGGACGCCATTCGAATATTTATTTTCCCCGATCGAGTAACGTCCTCGATTTCATTACGGCCGGGAATAACAGCCGTCTCTCGTTATTTCAATCGACAACGAAATAATTTGCATTCGACCGAGCCCGCCGACGATATCCTCCTCCTGACAACCGGAAACGCGACGAGGTCCCTTCGACTTTTTCCACGGCGATCCGATGCAGCTGCGAGGCTGCACACTTTTTCATACGACGACACGATCTTTGCAACCATTATTCTGCCTTCAGAACCGTTTGTCATGCTGCACGCGTTTTTAATCCCTTGTCAGTGCCACTGCGATCCTTGGAATTTTTATTTTCCCTTCCAAGCGGTTCGTCGCACACGTGTTTAACCCCTTATCACTGCCGCTGTGATCGATTTTGTTGTATCGTGAAAATTATTCAATCCCGTTTCTAACATTTTTAATTCTCTGCTGCTGTCACTGCAATCTTTTAAATTTTTACTCTGCCTTTAAAATGGTTTAACCTCGTCACTCGCATTTTTCATCTTCTGCTGCTGTCACTGCGATCTGTGGAATCTTTATTCTATCTTCAAAATGACCTAATTTGGTTGCACAGGTTTCTAAACTCTTGCTGCTTGTATTAAAAAATGTACGAACATTGACATCTTTATATTAACCCTTAGCACTACAGCGCCTCTGAGGCATCACTAAAAATTGCTGTATCTAACCAATTACTAAACATTTAATTATTGTGTGAGGTATTATATCAATTTCATATCTACCAAATTTAAAAAATCATAGAGAATGGAAATATTCTAGGTCAGAAGAAACGTTTGATTATCGAGTTAAAATAGCTCCGAGTGCGAAGGGCTGTGAGCTAACTCGTGGCTGTGAGAAACATGTCCGACGAATCTAGAGCACACAAAAGAACGAAATAAAAATATGAATTCGCATTTAAAGCGCGCCAATAAATTTTTTGCTTGCAAAAGCTACGTGCTGCAGCGGCCACTCTTTCGCGTTACACTTCAAAGGTAAATTACGATCGTATTAACCCCCCGCGCATAATGAGGCACTAAAAACGGTCCCGATTGCATCGCCGTGCTACTTTTTCGACTTATCACGAGAGAACACAGAGAGGGAGAGAGAGAGAGAGCGTGCCAATAGTTTTTTATCCTCTATAGGCACGCTAAACCATAGGGCAGCTTTTGATCCACACCGCACGGGAGAAACGACGACGGTTCACCAATTGCGCGGAATGATCGTTGCTCGAGCGGATCGACGAGAAGAAGATGGGCCCCGTTAAAACGAACGATCTTAAAAACCGGCGGGAATACAGCGGCTCGCTTCTAGTGGAAATTCGAATCGGCCGTGTCGTAAACGTTCTCTCCGGTTGCATGCCTATAATTTGACGAGCACTTCGCCATCGCTTCGCCGTCGTCGTCCTCTCAACGCTTTTCTCAGTCCTCGGCTCTACCGACGGAATCATCGTTACTCCCGAAACATGAACCACCGACAAAAAACCCGCGGGAAATCGCATCGATCTTTCGAAATCACAATTATTATCGGGAATATTCGGAATTTCCGATCGTCTGGGAGCCTCGCGAATCTTCTGGGAAAGGGTGAGTGAAAATTGGAGGCGAGGAAAAATTGTTCCGATTCGTCAAAAAGCTAAGAAAAAACTAAGCAGTTTGAAATTTCGATTTGTTCTGCTTCCTTGCGACCCTTCTGTAAAGGGATAAGTGAAAATGGTCCTAGATAGGGTAAAAACAGATAGGGCTCCTAAAGAAAACACTCTGTGACAAGTTTCAAGTTGGTACTCCTATCACAAAGATGGAACAGGGTGAGCACGGTGTAATTTCAGATTATGCAAACATGTTCTAAAAACATTGGAAATATGCATATTTATTGTAGGTGTATTATGTAATATCGAACATGTTTATATTCACAAAAAGAGAAGGAGAAAGAAGACTGAAGATAAAAATCGAGAGGACTCAAAATACCTGTTCATATTCTCATTTTCTGTGAAGGAAAAGGTGGAAATGCAAGCAAAACCGTAGAGAAGATTTTATGGAAATCAACGAGTTTTCTGGTCGAAAACTGATCTCGGTATTGAGGATTTTGAATTGTTCTATCTCCGATGGTAAATAACAAATTTATGCATTGTTTCGTGCTGGTCGAAAAATTGCAGTACTGTATGGAAGTTGACGAGTATCCTGGTCGAGAAAGAAGATCGATCTCAATATTAAGGGTCCCAGGTCGGACTTTTTTCGATGATAAATAATAAATGGAATTTCTAGGAATTTCTGAATCTAATGTTGTTTCATGCTAGTCGAAGGATTGCAAGGATATCGACGCAGGGTTAGCGACTCCATAATCGTGCACGAATGGTTGTCACGCCACGTCTCCCAATACACGCGACCGGCAATCCGCGGGTTATTTTCGATGCATTCGTCTCGGGTATGCGACCGAATGCATTTCGCGGCTCCCTCGAATAGAGAAGGTAACCGAAACGCGAGATTCACGCGTTACCTGTTCATTTCGGTGCATCGTTCCGATATTCCAAAATCGTAATCCGTTATAAAAATCAAATTCGACGCAGAACTCGTAATATTTTTTTAAATAATACGCATATTTTTGTGCTTTAAATGGAAATGTAATTTATAATTATACGACAAAATATTTTGTAAGGCACAGGGATAAATTGGTGGTTATTTTGATACTCTTCTGATAAAGAACAGCTCTTTCGTCGAGTAGGTTTTTCATCGAGGGGAAGATTGCTCTCTTGTGGAGAAAATGTGTGGCTTACTCGCGGAGAAAAAGCGCGTGCTGTGTTGCGAAGGAGAGGCGCGGTTTTCAAACGCAGCAAATACCGATGGAGAACAGAGACCGAGCGAAGGAAAAGGGATCTAATTAATTCGCGGCGCGGATACGATTCCCATGCGTTACTTGGTTGGTAATTATCAAGCAGCGGCGAAACTTCCGGCTGCTTGTTCCTCGTCTTTTGCCGTCCGCAGTAGACAGAGCAGCCAGTGCAAATCCTCTTTTCTCGTTTCCACAAGTTTTTCAATTTTACGGCATTACAAAAATCCGCTCTCTTTCGAACAGCGAAACGAGAACGGCGGAAAGCCTTCGGTCACTGTTCCTATTTTCTGTTTAGCGATTTTCTCTTTTTTTATCCTGCTCTCCGTCTTGAATACAATAACTGTAACAACTTGACGCGAGCTTTTAACTCTAACGAATGATAACGACGTTCCTCGGCTACCATACTTTTCCATTAGTAGGTTGCCGCGAAGCAAAATATTTGCCGTTTGCTATAGACGTATTCCATTTTATCCTCTCGATAAAAGTAATTTAACATGGGGGCGAGATCGATCGAGGGGCTGGAACGTACATTCCGGAGGGGAAAGCCGGCCTTTAACCCGCTAAACGAGCTATCTTTTTATAGCAGAAATTCCTCAGCGATCGGTTACAGGGTTTACGGACCTCTCCATGTAACTTGTCGCAAGGTCGTCGATGCTATCTAATTTTTATTGCTACCGGGCACAATGGATGTGCTTCGAACAATATGCGCTTCCTCCGGAATCCTATTTCCATCGTTTAAATCAATAGGAACAGCTGCGTTTCGTCTCCTCCAATATTTAACGTACCTTTCAACAGCCATTTATTATAGAACGAATTTGCCTGCGAACTTTTTCGCGTCATTTTAGGAACGTGTAGTTCTGTGCTTAATAATTTTCCATACTACCTGACGCGCATACTCGTTATTAGACGTTTAGTCTAGACTTGTGATGAATAGAACACGATGCAATCGAAAAAAGAAAATTGTTCACCTTTTCACCTTGAAAGTCACGGACAAGGTCACTTTTGCGGCACGAAGGAAGTAAGATCTCGCTGTATGTATAATTTCTATACACTCTGTACAACACGTTCGGTTTTCAATCAAGACTTTTACATGATCAATTAATATCTCTGTTAATTACTAGCTTTAGAACAGACAATGTTTAATACATTTCTACTTGGAAATTGATGCTATTTTGGACTGCCGTGAAAAGGTAGGACAGTCCACTGAAAAAAGAACACGAGTTGACTTTTAAATCTGTGGAACGTCTCCCTTGGCGCCATGTAATAGAAATAATTTGTGCAACGCATAATTCAGAAGTTATTCGAGCTGATGAGGTACCTCGTATAAGACGATGCTGCTTATTGCAAAATGTGGATCAAGGAACGAAACGAGGCTCCCGTATTGCTGCAGGATGCCGCTCCAATAATTATCAGCGGCGCGAGTGCCACCTAAGAAAATTGCAGTTTCGCATAGACCACGGGGGGGTGCATCTAATGAAAAGGGCAGCGACGCGAGGCAAAGCAACGAATATTCCCTGGTACCTCCGCGACTCCTAGTTCGCTTGGCATCCGCTATTTATACATTTGTCCATTTTCGAACCGAGCGACGAAAATCGCAACGCGAGCGCGATGACGAGACGCGATATACGGCCCCCGTGTTCCTTCGTCTCGCGGATTGCCAATTCCTGACACGATGGAAGACGACGCTCGGAAAAATGATAGTACCCTTCTTCCCGACGGGATAGTGACGAGAACGCGATAAAACTAGCGCGAGAGAGTCGGGGAGGGAATCGGTTGAACGAAGAACACGCCACGGCTCGCGCAAACTTTTGCGAATGCTGATCCGTTCGTGCGACAGCGAATAAAAGTTCGCTGACAAGCGACGCGACGTTAAATGTCCGACCGGGACGGTTTCACTGCCACGATTAAACGAACACCATTGTTGCTCGAGTTACTTTGTTCTTCCTACCTCTTTTTCGGCGTTCTTTTCTCTTTTTTTATATATATATATATGTGTATATATTTGCGGCAAACGAGACGCGAGCGCGGCTTTCGGCCGACGTTTATCACCTCGAATTCTCCTGTCCCAGTGGAGATCCCATGAAACTCTGTGATGGCGTTGTTCGCGCTCGGAATTTATAGAACCTCGCGTGACAAGCTCATTTTACGCTTTATTATCCTTCGCCCGGCAATTTTTGTAGCGCGATGTTGCAAATGCAGTGGGAATGCTCGGCGGCCACTGTTGTTCTTCGACAAATGCTCTGGCTCTGCTTGCAGCAGCAGTTTTATAGAGCTGCGTGTAACAACAGTTTCATTTTGTTATTCTCCTTTTTGGTTTTTATGGACTTCGGCAGAGGTTTTAAATGTAGTGGAAATATTTGAGAAGATTATTACGTCGAACAACAGCTGTATTCTTATTTCTCTCGTTTTTTTTAATGGAATTTTGTACTATACCGTGTAATTTTTAAATTGTTTTAAACGTAGCGGAAACATTTAAGAAGATTATTTAGATCAGCGTCGAACAGTATTTTATTATTTTGTCTTCTTGTGGAATATCGTATTATTTTTCTTTGGATAATTTTGTGCATAACTGCAGAGCGTGTAAAACCAATTTTCTTCCTTTTTAGTTTCTTAAGAGAAAGTTATTATCTTCTTGTTGAAGAAGTATTTTAACTCTGGAGAAGGAACGCTCGATAGCCGCTTGTAAATGCAGGCGCAGCATTACATTGAATTAGCGGCGAATTAATAGATCGTTATAGCGTGGCTCGAGTGCAGTAATGCATTCTTGCGTCGATGCACCGTGTCACGCCGACGCCTTCGTGTTCACCGGTCGCATCTATTCACCGATGAACCAATTCATAGATTCCCGCGTTAATTTATCGCCGCCACGACGCACCAGCGCAACAGTGCACCGATGCACCGATGCACCGATACGTTAATGGATTATTGCACTCGTGCACTGTTACAACGGCGCGTCATTTGGGCGAGTGCGATGCTGCTCCCTCTCCTATCAATGCTCACCAATCCACCAACAGATTAATGCACTAATGCATTAATGCATTCGCGCCTCGATGCACTCGCGCAGCAAAGTATTATTATAACGAGACGCGCTAATTCGACGATAACGATCGATCTACCGATAAATTCTTGATACCTGCCAATTAATGGTGCATTATCCGTCCAATCTACTAGGCGATTACACCAATGCGCTTTTGCATACGTCGACGTTGTCGTCGATCGCTACACTGTTGTATGCGCCGGCGTTTTAACGCAAGCGTTAGGCGACGCGCGCGTGCATTCACCAAATGCACTTCGATGAATATATGTCACTTCGCTTCACCGTATCTTCTTTCAACGAATTTTATTTCTTTCTTATCTTTTCGGGTGATAAAGCAATTTTTTTTTGAAAACTCGTAAATATTTTGAAGTGCTAAAATGCAAAATAAAAATTGTCCAAGTCGACTCTAAGAAACGGGAACTAAATAAAGATGAATTTCCTCTTTTAATAATTTTGAGAGATCGATAATAAGTTTCTACAATTTCTTATTTCACCGGGTCATTATTATTATAAATGCATAGTCCACTCATAACTCATTACCACTAATAACTCATTTATGATTCTATACACACAGAATTTCAATTCGATAAAATTCAATGAAATACCAAAATTCAAGAAGCAGTTTTTCAATATTTCGGATACTAGAAAATTCCTAGAAAAATCGTAGCAGTGACGAGGCATTTAGTTGGACTGAATTTTTAACAAAGTTTTCATTTGCCACGAGAAGATGGAGGATTAGACGGACGCCTCGGCCAGAGATTAAATCGAAGGGTGTCAGAATATTCACGTTTGAAAAATCGAGGCCTCGTCCGACGATAAGGGCACGTGAACATGCGAGACACGTGCTCCCCTTTCCTCGTGCTCGGCACTCGAGCCTTGTATCTTATGCGGTATCGGAAGCGTCCGCTTCCTACAGAACCACCCATGGAAACCATAAATCCGAGGCAAAGAAATATCCGGAAAAGTGAAGGGATACCGGAAGGAGTCCTGCCAGAACAATGGATAACAGTCTTTGGCCAGCGACCCACTCGAATCGCCTCTAAATCAACCCACCAACCGCCTGGAAACTTCGAAATAGACGCGATACTCGCGTGAACAGTCCTTCGCGCGATCTATCCTGTCATCCGCACGAGACCTTTAACCTAATGCACACACTACAGCAAACTCTCCAACAGACTATACGGCGATTTTATACTCTGGCACTTGATTTTGCAATTTTTTTACCGAGAAACGACGGGAGCATTTGCAATGAAATTTTACAGACATTTTCATACATGTTTCGAAAATGTGTACAAATTGGAGATGAAAAAGTCAAAATTTTGATTGCTGCGAGCGCATAACTACACAAGTGAAAAACAGCTGCTATTTCAGGCTTTGCGATTTTCTAATTGTAAAACTGCTGAGCCTTTTGTAATGAAATTTGACAGACATCTTTACATATTTTTGAACAATGTGTACAAATCTTTATATAACAAAGGAATTAAAATTGGTCTTGTTACAAACGATTAAAGACAAACTTAGAAAAATATAACGAAACGATTAATATGATATTATATAAACCATTAATTTAGATCGTTATTCAATATTAAAATAGTTGAAATTGATGCCTGAACGAAAAAAGAATCTTTCCGGAAAGCAACTATAAATTGTCCATAATTTGTTTATTTTACCTGTAAAGTTGAAAGAGAAACTACAAGAATATTCGCTTGAATTGCTAACATTGTGAGATGCGAAGCTGCTTTTGAATAGTGCCGTATGTTTTTGAGTGGCACAAAGGGCAGCGGGCTGTGAATAATTTGCGCAACTGTGCACAGCGATAATTTATGCACTTATATCTGCAAGGATACAGTGGCCGGCTGTATGCTGATACGTATGCAGCTAGATATACAGTCACCGCGTTAATAGCACAAATTTTCCCCAAGACCACGAGTGGTCGAACCACAAACGGTCAGACCGCAAACGATTTGACAGCCATTCCGTTTAAATAAACAGCGAGGGCACGTGTCACGTTTGTTGCGCGCGAACACGTTCCTAGACGCGTTCACGCGTTCCGTTAATACCGCGAAATTCTTTGGACAGCCGAAAACCGAATATACAAAGCTTCGCGAGGGCGAGAAAAAAATCCAACGACCACAAACGGCCCGTCAAAAATCACGGAGGAATTCCTGACGTTAATTATCAGCCAATTAATCAGTCGCCAGAGCTCAACCTCCTAATTGACCGCCGGCTATAATTGTCACTTGCGATTCAATCAACGAAATTAAAATATCCATCTCGGTTTTTTAATGTAATTTTTATTAGACATTGTGATTCGATCGAAATTGCATTTTTACTATGTAGACAATAAAGTAAACTGTGTTCACATTTCTTTCATTAAAAAAATTATTGCATTTTGTGAATTTATGAAGTATGCGAGAAAATTGGAGTGAGATATTTTTTATTACATTATTTTTCAGAAGCCTATAATCGCTCTCGTCATCTCCAGCATAAAGACGACCTTGCGGTTACTAAAAAATGAGTCGTGTTCTCAGGGAAGTGTTCCGCATGTTCTCGAGACAAATTAGAATACCCTATCTGCAGGATCAGAGGAGGCGCTCGTCCTCCAGCTCGATATAATTCCCGCTAATCAGAAATCTAAATCATTAACGAGCCCATTGGAGGATGAACGTTCGCCCGAAGAACTCTTTCGCGATCGGAGACGGGAAACGACGAGACAGAAATATGGAAACACAGTTAGCGATTCTCTCGTGCCAGGTGGTCGATTAATCGCAAACATTCGTGGATCCTTAAAGAATGGCTTTATCGTTTCAGCGTGTTTGCTCTGCGTTTACCGGCGACCTTCCGGCAAATGAAAAGAATCGAGGAGAGAGAGAGAATAATTCTTACAAAGCCACGGTCTACGATATTTGAGCGAGTGACTCACCTCTGTTTCACAGAACGTGCTCGCGAGTCCATCAATTCGCGAACCGACTGGAATACTTATGGAACTATTACCGATAACTTCCTGCGTCTATTTATTTTCCGCGTCGTCGGCGAACATTGCGAAATCGATTGCACAGGGCGCGTCGCGTAACTAATCATTCCGGGAGAGCACTGCTTACCTGCGAATGAATACTTTCCAATTTTTCAGAATCGCATTTCCCCGAGAAAGTGACAGTGTTTCGAAAGCTTTCCGAGACGCTTGCAACGCGAAATTAATCTGACGTCGAGTGAAATGCGACCGTTCTCCTCGGAAAAACACCAATTGGAAATTACGTTCTACCCGCTCAGATTTTTCCAGAAGTTCTGCTTCGGAGTCTCTCCGTGACACGAAATTAAAAAGAAGACTTTCCGCGGAGAATTGTTGCTTGCTGGAGGTTGAATATTGGACCGGGAGAATTCTCGGTGAAATATATCAAATTGGACCGAGAACAATTTTTAAAGAATGTAATATATTTGGCTCCTATTTCTTACAACAGAACATTTTTATTTTGCGTAAACATCCGCAGTCTAATAATTCACGACTTACAAGATGGTTCGATGATTTTTGGAGACCAAATGATTTTATAATAATCGGTGTTTCATAAATTTTTTACTTGATCTGTATAATTATGAAATCCTCAGTAAAATATAGAAACAGGTTATTTGATTAATTCGGGTGCGATCTTCGGTAGGTCGAATTTGGAAAAAATTCGACATCGATCGGAAACGGCGAGCCACGAGCGCAAAAGTTGGCTGGTCGAAAATAAAACATTATATAATTGTTGACAACGACACCTTGAAGCACGCCGAGGCGTGAAACTTTTACGAGCGGCGATAATTAACGCGCGGAGAGACAACTGTTGGAGCTCGGCTCTCTCGAACCGCCGACTACGTTGAAAAACAATTAAAAAAATCGACGATAAACTTTCGCAAAAAACGCCTCATCCGACAAAACGAAAAGACAAAAATCTCGGAGGTTACCTTCTCTCCTCAAAGGACATTAATTTCGACATGAAATATGCGAGTATATACGAGTGCGCGTTTCACGATCTCAAAAGCGGTTCTCGTCGATAAATAATAATTATTTATCGTAGCCCAACTGTTCAAAATATACTGATAACACGAGTCTAATGGTTTACCGGCTCGCGGCTAATGTAAACTAATAAAAGTTTCGTTTACGGGCGAAGGTTTACGGCTGCGAACGTTTACCCCTGTTTAACCCTTTACGATCGACAAACTCCGTACGATGAACTATGCAGTTTTAATCAGAATTCCGCTGGTGCGGTCGCACACCGCCGGCAAACGATTCCGCTGTTTAACAGAAAACAATAAAACGATATTCGTCCGCCCCAAATCGGTTAATTTTCGAACGAACATTATGAGAAAAATCCTTTGCTGGTTATCCGAGGAATAAAATTCTGCGAGAGAATTTTTATTAATTTTTCATATGCAAAATATTTCGGAAGATTGTTTTTGTAATTATATTTTTCTAGGCATCGGGCAGTTGGTACAAACGAATGTAAACCTCTGTCAAACTACTTCAAACATTAAATTGCACTGCAACAGATCCCCAATAATTGTACCTGCTGGAAATACGCAAAATCAACAATCCGAGCTAGAAATCCTCTACACAAACGACTTGCACTACGCAAAACCCTTTCTCAAACTTCGTCAAACAAATGCTCACAGAGCGAACCTCCTCTAGGCATAGTGAAACAGCATCTCTGGGCCCAGTGAAACGAAGACAAACATCGTACAACGTTCTCCAACTCGAGGATCACTGATGTAGGAATAAAAATTGAATGAGGAATCCGAAAAATTGATCAACACTACTCACTTTAAAAAGGAAATGGTCGGTAGGTTCAGCGTTAAACAAATTCTCACAATGCAAGCTTGCAACTAGCTCTACCAGCCAAGAATTCACATTCTCCACTATCCGAGCATTCCTAGACGCAGTGAAACGAAGTCAAACATCGACCAATAGATGCAGAATGTGTGACGTTCTCCAATTTAAGCTGGACCATTGTAATATAGCGATAAAAATCGATGAGGAATCCTTGGGATTGATCAGCGACGGCGAGTTCCGGGACCAACGATCGTTCGTGGGGATTGCAAAGCGGCTCGGAACGACTCCTACCTTTCTTGGTTCGGGGGCGTAGATCCCTGGCAACGGTGCTAGCAGGTGCAGTCCGGGATTCGGTATGCCGGAAGCGGGATGTCCAGGCGGGATCGGCAGCGGCACCAGCTTCAGGCCCCAGGGTAGGTACCAGGGCGCCGTGTGGTGCATGATCGCGGCACGATCGTCGACGATTCCACTGTACGGCGAGAACAACGCGCCAGGATGCGTCACACCGGCCCGATTAAATGACACACTGGGTTTAGGTCAACTCTCTTCGGCTCCTACCCCCTCACAAATCAAACCGTCCCGAACGGTAACCGGAACGGAGAAACACGATCGGCCTCGAGGAGCGACTGGGATTGACACGCGGGATTGAGGCACGAAATCGATACGGAAAAATCGGTGCCGAATCACCTGGGCATCTTATGCTCCGCGCGTGAATTCGCTTGACCTTGTCGATCTCTCCGTTAAAACCCTGCTCGGATCGCACAATGTATTCCGCGTTTGGGGTAAATCAAAGATCACACGCGCGAGCACTCGGCGCACACTGACGTCATCGTTGGAGTTTGATTTGGTTTGGTTGATCGTTTCAGGTATCGTGTCTCTTTTGAGGACGTGCGTTGTGATTATTGTGTCGTCGGTTAGTAGATCGCGGTCGTGCGAGGATCACGCGTTCGGAAACACACGACGTGCTCGAAGAGAGCGCGCGGCTACGACTGATCGCCGATCGAGCGTCGACGCGCGAGCACATGGCCGCGTATCCTCTACCCCCACCGTCGACGCACAATCGAGCTGCTTCTAGGCCGACAGACGTTCCCTCGCTGCTGCTGCTGCTACTCCTGCTACTCCTGTTCCTGCTGCCCACCACCCACAACCCCAACACACCCCCCCGCAAGCCACCACCGATGCAAACCGTTCGTACGCTTTACTTTGCCTAGCTGACTTCTACACCCTTACTTACCCTTTTCCCTCTCGTTTAATAGATACTCTGCTGTTTTCCTGGTTACCTTTCCACGTCCGTGGAAGGGATGATTTCTGTCGTTGGGGTAGTTCCAGGTCGACAGCGCTTTTAGATGCAACGTTTCGTTCCTCGGTTTGCGCAGTGCGCGCTGTACTTTATTTGTTATCGCTAGGACTTTTATGTAAAATACAGTAAACGCCCCTTTACTGTCCAACAGCCGCGTTTTGCAAGGACAGTGATCGTATCCGGACACTATTTTTGATTTATGACTGCGTCTACAGCATAAAAATTTCGAGCATCTGCGAACATCGACCTACTATTTTCGATTTATTCGTATGCCCAAATTGAGGGATGAAATGCTCTAAACAAACAGGTTAATAACCTGAAAAATTTTTATTTCGTTTGAGGTTGCCATCCTGTTCGTAGTTTAGAACATCTCATCCCTCAATTTGTGCAGACTTGATTTTTTTCTGACTTCTAGATATACACATCTACCAATTTAGCTTTGTAGATTTTTAAGGGATGCCCGCGTAGAACTGACACAATTTTTCCGCAAGAGATTTTCATTGATGGGATTTCGGCCGAGCTCGTTTGCGGCGCGTCGGCCATCGCCGACACTCCACCGATAAATATATGATTCGTCCAGGGAGATAGGGCGCAATATGGGATCTCGTTTGATAGTCTACGAGTATCCGTCGGCCGCGAAGTTAGATACAGTTAGATCCCCCCGGTGTATGCCCAATTTTAGATTGCACCCGTCGGACGGTTATTATATTTAACGAGAATGTAAATAATTCCCCGTTTTGCCCACCCTCTTTCTCTCTCTCTCTCTCTCTTCTCGCAGACCTTCGAAGCTACTTGCGAGAGTCGGATGGAAATTGTTGCTCAATTTAATCGTAAACGTTCGAGCAGCGGTTGTTTAATCGCGAAATAATTTCTCCATCGACGCGTTTAACCGTGATTGTATATTCTTCATCGATTTCCTGATCTGTATAAAACGAGTAGAGATTGCAATCCGATACGCCAATAAAATTGTTTAAATATGGTTAAACGTCTGTAATGTTATAAAAAAAATGTCATTCTGTATGGGAAAGTCTACAGAAGCATTTCCAGTAAGAATCGACCGTGTAGCTTTTACGGTTACGACAGAAAAACTCCTCCAAAATTAGATTCCTCAAAAATCGAGGGTAAAGATAAACGATTTTCGAGTTCGGTGCATTGAAATCTCCAAGATTGTTGTTGGATAATGGAACAATTCTTCGACGAAGCAACTGGTGCGATTTCAAAGACGTTATCGAATCGCCGGACGAAACCGGCGAAATAAAGTGTAACAGCGGTTATAAAAGCAAGCTTGGTAAACGACGGTGCTTCGAACGACGGTCGCAAACAGACGGCCATTGGAGCGGGCCACGACGTCATTAAAACCGTGCAGAAATGAGAGGCTTTGGTAAACAGCGGCGTTGCACCCATGCAACGGCGACCATGCACGTCCGTGCAAATATTGATGGACAAACGTTCGTCTGTCGGAGACGAATGGCGAATATTAATATTAATGCGGCGTCATTACACTTGCTGATCAGCCAACCACCTAGCCCGGTTTTTCGCGGAGATGATCGGCTTTTCTACCTTCTCCGAAACCGATTCGAATTGCTCGCCGCATACTCGAGCCGTGAATTTGAATAATTTATTACCCATTTATTGCTTCCCTGTATCTGGCCGAACTCGTCGGAACATGTAAATATCGCTCGTTTCCTTTGCAGAACGATCTCTTCTTGCTGCTGGTTAACGTCTCTGGCGAATAGAACGATCTAGATAAATCTGCGATTTTTCTGCGAGAATACATGCCGGATCTTAACAATTTTTGGGACCTGACGAATTTTTCGAGGCGTCGGAATTGGTTTTAAAGAAATATCAGGTGATAAAAAAGGATTCGAATCAAAATTAAAAAATCGGGACTGTCAACTCCGACAATTTGCGCATCGCAGAACGAGAATGGAACCGCGTGTCCACGCGAACTCGTGCATCTTGGAGACTTCGTGCTCTCAAACGCTCCACGAAGGTTCTATCAATCTTGTAGAACTTGTTCGCACGAGGACCGAGAGGGAAATCGTTAAAACGTGTCGTAGGAACCGCCATTCCCAGTCCTCCGACCTCGAGTCCACCTCGAGAACCAACCCCAGCCGAAAACTTATTCGCAAGTTTTGCGAAAAAATTCGATTCTCTGTCCCCTGTTCTTCTCTTTTTCTTTTTGTACAGGTAGACCGATGGGATTACTCTTCGCGGCCCTTCTAAAATGGAAGGCTTCACGAGTCAGCTTTGTGCGCGATACGTATCGCGTTTACAGGGATTGATTGCTGGCGGGGGTTTGCTCGTTCGACGACACAGGAACGCGCGACCCGGCAGAGCTGGTTTCTTTTTACCGGCCCTTTGCCCGGTGTTTCGGTGTTTT
This sequence comes from Lasioglossum marginatum, assembly GCA_028455795.1. NCBI lineage: Eukaryota > Metazoa > Arthropoda > Insecta > Hymenoptera > Halictidae > Lasioglossum > Lasioglossum marginatum. The sequence continues at coordinate 2,710,403 of CM052243.1, forward strand.
ATGGGTTGCCTTTGCGGTGGTGTCGATCCGCTCTTAGGATTTCGCCGATGGCGGACCTCCGGTTTGCATGGGCTAAGCCAATTCCATTCGCGAAACCTGCCGATTATTCCCTGATACTTGAACGTATTGGCGTCGGCTCATTTATCAATTTATGTTGTTTTAGTGCCACAACTTTTTAACCCGTTAACATGTCTAACTCTGAAAACATTTATTACAACAATATCCGAAGGTAAATTGAATCATTTATAACATTCTGTTCACTTACTTTATCCTATTCCATTAATTTTATTTTACCTTTATTTTATGTTATCCAGATTGACAATTATGCATGAAAATCTGCAGTCTATTTGTCTATCGATGACAGTATAGAGTTGAAGTACGGATGGTGTATGTATGTGTGTGTGTATATAAATAGACAACCCTATATATTATTACCCTATATATTATTATATTATTACCCTATAAATTTGTAAAGTCAGAGAATCATAAATAACAGAAGAATTGTAAAATTACGATCGCCAACGAATTGCAAAAAGAAGGCAGATCGAAACGAGCGCCCGCGACAAACACGTTTATGGGTTTCTAGATCTAGAAATCTAGTAAAATTTTTATCAATTTAAACTGATGGGTAGGAAAAATAATTTTGTCCGCGTTTTCGTGCGGCGGATGCGATCCCATCGCTAACGGGCGATCGATAACGCGAGTATCGACTCCGTCGCGAGATTTCCCAGTCATTGACACCGTGTGTGTTCTCGGCGACTCGTCACGCGAGTTTTTGCGCAACACCGGCGACGTAACTCGACGTAACGCGCGCCGTTCGATATGGTGCACGCGCGCGAAATCGTGCCGCGAATCGAGAACGCCCCTTTTGCGGTACTCCGAAGGAAACCTTGAATTCCCTTGAAAATATCTCGGCCCGACACTCTCGCGAAACTTTCCACGAACTTAATGCTCATTCTCTTCCCTTGGCCAAGACCCTCGGGGAATTATCGCTGTTATTGCAAATCTCCGCGCGGAAACTAATTTGCCAATTAGCGGTGCTGCTAGAGAACAACTGTATCCGACGTGTGTATAATGTAACACGTTCAACTTTTATTCGACTTCTTTTAGTTCTTTCACTCCCTTCTGGGAGCACTGCGCAGTACTTTCACCCTTAACGAGAACCAGATTACGACTTGTGTCTCCACTTTACGTCCGGTCACGTGACGCGTTTCGTCCGGTACTGGCAGAGAGAGGGTAACTTTTTCCCCTTAATTCGTTCTCCCTCCCTTCGTCTAGCGACTCCGGCTAGAAATAGTGTTAATAATAAATGCTTATTAATAGACTGCGAATCTTTATGCAAAATAACAATTGTGTCTGCATCGATTGCAAGAAATGGAAACCAAATATTCCTTCTTTTCTAAATAATTTTGATAGAAAATAATACAATGTCCTACAATTTTCATGTGCTTAATTTTCCTATAAATGTACTATAAAATCCGCAGGACTGCGAATGATTGCGACGCAAGTACAGTAGGACCTCGATTAACCGGATCCCGATTATAAACTAAAATATGCGTTTAAATATGATTATATCTTATTTTTAATTTCCTGAAAAAGTGTAAAATACGAATTTAATTTGATTTTAAGTAGACCAGGTATATATGAATATGTATTTACTGTAATTTACCTTAGTGCAGCAGAAATAGATCTCAGTTGAGATCTGAAATGCTTAATAAAAAAAAAAATATGATTATATCATACGAAGGGAAATAAATTTTCAAAAATAAAAGAGTTATTTTGGAATATAATGTACATTTTAACTATGTCCCTCGGGTCTTGATTTATCCGGGCGGTTTGTCTCCCGATCAAGCCGGTTAATCGAGGTCCTACTGTATTTCAATATTAATATCGAAGAACATTCCGCGTCCTTTTAATCGTTCACGAGTGTTCCTAACAATTTTCAGAAGTAATTTGCCCGCTTCGCGTTACACGAATGATTTCATAGATTGCGGAGAAATACGTTCGGCCTCGCGGTAAGGGCTGCGTTGGGCTGAGATGAAAGCCGTGAATTTCGCGAAAGTAACCTTTTTTATTACACGGCCATTGTGAGATTCGCGTGCCGATGCTCGGTATAAATGCACAAACATCCGCAACGCGGTGATAAGCCGGTCTATTGTGAAACTCTTGGTCCGCGGATGCTAATGGGACGTCGATTAACGCATTCTCCTGGGCGAGTGCCGATAAACCACCGATGAACAGATAAGCATTCCTCCTTTGTTGTTGCGATGAATTATGGGCCACTCGTTAAGTGGACGGCTAATGAGAATTTAAAACATTCGACGACCCGCGCGAGGAAGGGGGCTGATGAATAAAGCGAAAACCTTCGATCGTTTACGGGAGGATCGGTTTCTCTTCTGCCAAGGCTGCGGGATGCAATCCGCGGACCAGTGAAAGGACGTCTCGTTCTTCGTCGACGAGCGACTGCACGGGAAAAATTCATCGCAGCCGAAGATGCACTTTATTAGTTCTTCAGAGAGGTTGCGGAAAATGGGTGAATTTCTATGATAAAAAATTACCACGTTTCGGATGTACGCATGTACAATAAAATTCCATAGAATGAAAATATGACTTGGAGCAATTGCAATAGACATGTAAAATAAGGTGCATCAAGATCGTCACAATGTGCGGAATGCTTCGTTAAGTTGAGAGATGAGTTGGTGCATTTGTAGAAAAATGGACATCATGACACGGAACATAGAGGGTGCTAATTTAAGAAATCCGAACGAACAGGAGAATCGCAAGGAAAACACGCGCAAGCAAAGAGAAGATTGGACTAGGTCAGAGCAGTTAAGGTCCATTTAAGGCCGAACGGGCTGGAACCCGGTGTTTTCCAGGAACAGCGAGCGAGCGTGAGGAACGGACAAGGGTCGTGATCAAAAAGGAAGTGTCCTTTATTTCCGAGGAGCGTGGAGCAGCAAACGGGACGGTGAAATATACGGTCGCCACGTATCTGCTCTGGCGGCCGCGGCGGACGAAGAGCCCTGGCACTCCAGGCTATTTGCTCTCCGTGATATTTGTAAGCTGGCAAGGGAAGAAGCTCTGGACACGCCGCCGCTTTTGACAATGAAAGCGGGCGATCAACGACAGAGAGACAGAGAGCAGCAAGAAAGAAGGAATAGAGAGTGGTAAGAGAGAAGCAACACAGAGAGTGGAAGGAATAGAGAGGGCCGACACAAGTGTCCCGTGAGCGATCGCCGTAATGGATACCCTGAAATTAGCGACTCGATTCGCGGACCAAAATTATCCCCGCAATAAACGCGTCCCAGTCTCCTGTCTTCTCGCGAACTTTCGCGAACAGCCGCCGTTCGCCGACGCCACTCGAACGCCGATTTAAAACGCGGGAAAATGGAACGGCAAGATGGCGGCCGGCTTGATGATTCTCTCTGTCCTACACCACTTCGCAATTTCGGAGATCCGTTGCGACGTTAATTGGACAGGGAAATGATAATTTCGCATCTCGACGCGAACTCCGCCGCGGAGCCATTTGTTTTCTGCCTGGAATTTTGCCTGCCGCGAAATCGTTTCGCCGATTTCGCTGATTTCATCCGGTTCGGTCGAATGCGCTCGCTGACGGGAAGAACTGTGATGGAGAACGAAGGCTGAAACTTCGTTTTTGTTATACAATTGATCTTCCGTATACTCCAATGGAAAGCTCGCAACCCAGAAACAAAAGTTTGAAAGTGAAAAATCTCATGATTAGATGGATTTAACGAGATTGATGGGTGACTCTCCCAAGACGCAGAGGGCGGAGGTACCAAAATCTTAAGCAATAAATAGACCCATAAAGCGTGTAATTAATCCTCGGCATCCTCCGATGAATAGCGCCGAATAAAATCGCGACGTCTCATAAATCGTTTCTAACAAAGGCTCGCAACCGAACAATCACAAACGGCGGCGCATGCACGTCGAGGGTGAACTGCATGAGAGACACGGTGCATCCAGCAATGCTGAAGCGAGAAGTAAGACGATGGCAGTTACGTAAGGCGGACGAAATGGTACGTGGAAGTGAAACGTCGCCGTCCGACTTTATGTGTATCGCAGAAGAGAGAGATTCCTGGGTGTGCATTTATCGTCCGCCAATCACCGAGTCGCGATCGCGGATCAGAGACAGCGTCCATTATACCCGAGCCTCCTCTCTCGAGGCACCAGCGATAAATTATCCGTTCAGCTATGCCCACCGAATGACAAATCGTCGACAGGTGGCTCCACGGAATCGTCTTCCCTCCGAATATCCACGGATCACCTTGGTCAAACCCCGGCCTCCATTGTTCCTTCTTGGTCTCTCATTAACGGGAAACAGAGATTTTACTACGCCAAGCTACAAAATAAATATACCGTAGCACGTTTGCACCGGAACAAAATTTACATCGCCCAGGTGTCGTCGACGCAAAGCTCGAGCAAAATTCTTCGACGATGTTCTACAGAATTTGAAGCTATTCGAGAATGAATGATCGATATATCGACCACATCCAGGATTGGACGTCTAATTCCTGAAGTTGCAAACGTGTAATTTAACGCGTTGATGCCGCACGAGTTTTGTGTGCTTCACGCGAGCCTCATTTATTTATTATTAGGGACAGTTGTTAGTGGATAATGAAGTTCTCAGTATCGAAGGCTTTAATACATTCTTTACTATTTCTGTTTCAGAACATTGTTCGTGAATGTTTAATAGAGTCGGTGTGTCGTCGTTTAGTTGTCGCTGAGGTGAACGACAATTATATCTTAATCAATTATACATTATATGTATATTCGCCATTATCCGGTGCGACTCGTTTATTCGGTCGGTCGAGTCATTAGGATGATAAATGCATCGTTAGCGGTTGTTCCCAGAAACAGAAATTATTTATGATCATAAGTAATAGATCGCGCTTCCTATTATTCGTACGAACAGCGATTTTCTTTCAAAGACTGATGGTTTGTTCTTCGTAGAAATATTGTAATATTTCGTGTCTTCCTGTCCTTTCATATGAACGAGCTAAAAATGATGTAGACCAGCAGTGTCCTAGTACTTCATCCAAAAATATCAATTTTCACTTAAATCTTCGACGATTTGTCAGTTCGCATACCGAACCAGAATTACATAAAAATAGCCAACAATGGAATATGGATTACTATTCTGAAATTTCGATAGGAACTCCGTACTTTCTTAACTTTCTTTTCTTGCAACTATAACGCGGCGAAAGCGCGTGCGTTTGAAATTTGTGTTACGTAAACGTAATAGGCGTCGCGTAATCGATCTACATTACTAGACTGCAGATCTGTAATCAAAACGAACATTTTCTTCATCGATCGTAAGAAATAGGGGCCAAATATCTTTCGTCCTTTAGAAATTGTATACAGTTCAAAATAATAAATTTAACATAATAAAATCCACAAGGTGATACATTACTAATAAATTATTTAATGTGTCTTGAGGATTCCCTTCTGGTTTCGAAAGAATTCATTGAGACGTTTAAGAGATGATTTTTTGATGGTCCGATGTAGACGATTCTCGAATTTCGAAGTTCGCGCGAAAGTGAAAGATGAGGGATAGATCGCGATCGATAATGGATCGCGAAACTTCCCGTTGTGCAACTGCAACGTTGACAGAGGATCGACTTTCCGGGGCCGATAAAAGTGGGCTCGGGAAGCCAGCTGATGGATTAAAACGAAAAAGCACGGCGACTCGTCCGGATACAGGACGATCAATCAATATCCACGCTGGGACAAATATAGTGACGGGTTTTTGGTTGCTTTCGGCCCGTCTGGCAATCCTCGATTACTGTCATTAATTATTTTTTTCCTGTCTCTACTAAACGACATTTCGAGAAAACTAATTTTTGGACGGTGCCTTCAAGCATTCTACCAGACAAACGTCACTCGAACAAGACGACGCAGTTTCTCATTATTTTCTGCTTCCATTAATAAATATTTTTAGTAACTATTTTATCAACGTATCAATATTAAAATCTTCTGAAAGCTTATCAAATTTTTTATTCGTTAATCGATGCTGCACAAACATTTTAGTCTTTAAATTCAACAAAGATTTGTCCATTTTTCGGCATTGTCTTTAATAAATGATTTTTGTTGGCGAAAATAACGTTGGAATAATTACAAACTACACTCCTGGGATCTCCTATCGCAATCACCCGGTCGGCAAATGGAGTTGAATAATGCAAATTGTCCGAATAAAAATTAAAAATGAAACGCCACGTGTCTGTGGACACTGCGTGCTTAATGAACCGATAATAATGAGCATGCCGGAAGAAACTCGAGCGAGGAATATGTGTATATCGATGACCCATCCGTCCACCGTTGCATGAGAAATCGCCGAATGTTTGATATTATTATTATTTTCCGTTGTTTGCCGTTCGAATTTTAATGCATGATTAATGGCCCGGCAAAATGGGCTAATGTAAACGCGAGATTCATTAAGGAAACAATTTTTCGTGTTTGCACGGGATCTAATTGCGATGCAAAATTAAGCAGACTCAACGAGCCCTAACCCCGCGTTCAACCCTTAAGCCTTGTTTCTATGCATACGGAGGGCGTGCCAGGCATTATTCAGAAGAATGCCAGGAGCAAACAACGCTGGGGGGGAAGTTTGCAACTGTAATTCGGCGAGAAAAAGTGTCGGGATTAAGTGTTCGCCGTCGCGGAAATATCTCCGCAATTGAAACCGGTTTCAATTCCGCCGAGACTACAAGCGGGCTGCTTAAGTTAAATTCTGGCTGCAATTCCTGTAAACTGGGGAAATTCGTCGAATATCAAGCAGGGGCTACGTTTTGGAGACCAAAATTAAGTTTGGTAATTTTAACCCTTTGATCATTTTGTAACTTACTTCGACATCGTATAATTCATACAGTCGCACATCTTGATTTTTAAGTGCTTGTACAATTTTTAAGAAATCTTATTAATAGACTGCGAATCTTTATGCAAAATAAAAATTGTCTGCATCGATTGCAACAAATAGAAAACAAATTGAATGTTATTTCTTCCCTTAATGATTCTAATAGAGGAGAAATCATATATTGACATCTTCAATTTTTTAAATTTTCCAACAGTGTCGAATTTCATCTACTCAATTTTCCTATAAATGCATACAGATCCGCTGTCTACTTATTAATTTAATCTGCTAGGTAATTAAGTGGACACACTTCGAAAACTAATTTTTTAAAATTCGAGCAGTAGGTTTGCAGAGGCGTCTATCAAACTTATTCATTTTGGGGGGAAAATGAGAGCCGAAAATTGGCAGCGAACTTTGCAGACGATCAGCGAGCGATAGGAAAGTGGAGTATATTTTCGGGGCAGGCCTATCACCGGCTGACAGTGCAACCGTTTTCAATGAACGATGAGTGGTATTGCGGACGTCGACGCGAACGTTCATTCTGATCTTAAAATCGCGTGGTTGAAAGCCCGGTCGGCCTAGCACGGGGAACGAGAACGCGAACGGCAATTAGGGTAAAATGCCAAAAACGTCGGGGCACGGGGGATCATCCATCAGGCGACGCTGAATTATTGGTGGGTATCGCGAACGTCCAAATACGTGATTAGGTGAGACTGATTATAAATCACCCGGCGAATCATTTATATCTTTCCCCTGTAATTGTGCTAAATATACAATCGCGGGAGGACATGAGCTGGGTTGACGGGCGAGTATGCCTAACAGCTGTTAAGAAAGTTAAGCAGGGCTATTGTTGGGCACGAACTAGTTAATCATTTTCTAAACAAAGTTTTCGCACAACTATAGGAGACTTTTGGGCTTCCTCTAACTTTAGAAGACTTGAGGACTGTCAGAAGTATCCAAAACCCTTCGAAATAGTTTAACTTCAGGGATCCTTCGTGAACTCAGCTCGACACCTAGGGTCTCTATGAATTTTTCAAAAAGCATTGTGGGACTCTCAGGAGGTCTGAGGGCAAGCAATGGCCATTGATGGACACAATCTTCTAGAAGAAACTGTAGGGCTACCATGGACTCCTGGAATTTTTTATGGACTCTGGAAATCTTCCAAAGGATCTCTCAGGGGTCTCAGAGATCCTGAGGATTTTTAATACACCTTGAAGGACTCTCAGCGACTCTGGAAATCTTCCAAAGGATCTCTCGGCGATTCTGAGGATCCTTAATGGATCTAAAGGATATCTTAAAAAGTTCTCAGGAACTCAATGGGTAAATTAAAGATCCTTGAGGTCTACATAAAACGAAGGGAGTCCTCTGAAGGATTTTTGAAGATTCCCAAGAACTCCGAGGATTATCCTACGAATCTTTCAGAGGTTCTGATGTCTTTCACGAGTTCAAGACATCTTGCAGCGTATTTTAAAGGCTTTTCGAAGACCCAGAGGATCAAGCAAAAATCTTGAATGAAGTTTATACCATAGGTCCTAATGGATCTCTTAATGGACTCTCCCGGTGCTTTGAAGATCTGCCTGGTGCTTGGGCCCACCATTCAACGCTAAATATCTTTCGGAGACATTAATTCGATCGTTTTCCACGGTCAGAGTGATTGCGACATTTCCATGGAGTCCGAGAGACGATCCACGGGCCCGCAACTCCTCGCGATCGAGAAAATTTACGAGTACAAGGAAGATGAATGAACTCCGCGCCGACGCGACGATTTCTTTGATGTGTCGTCTCGGTCGTTTTGCTCGGGCCTCGGCTACGCATAGGTATACACGGCGGAGTTCGCGCGAGTAAAAGTTCCACGTAAAAATAACGCGGCCATGCTGCAGCCAGATGCTCGGGGATCATGACCTACCTCATCCGTTCGTGCACGCTCTTCTTCCTCGTTCGCCGAGTCACTTTGTGATTATGCGATCGTCGACCATGGGAAACTTGCTCCATTATCCGTATTCAACAGTCTAGAAATATTTTCTACAATCGACGCGGTTCATAACGCTCCGTAATAGACAGCGGATTTTATGCGTTAGTGACTAGAATTTTTGTAACATTCTCATACCTTGTGAATCTTAATAAAATTTAGTTTACTTAAAAAATTACTTAAAAAATTTTATTTTGCACGAAGATCCGTTGTCTGCATCTTAACTACATATTGTTCTTGATAATCTGATAACCGTCGATTTTAATCTAGAAAAATGTAATTGGACGAGGAAATAAAGCTGAACAATTGACTTTTTCCATGGCATAACATAGACGAACAGAAATAAATGTTCATGTTATACGGTTCAGCAAATAGCAAGGATCTTGAGGTGATTCGGTCGGCTACTTTCGGGGCATCAAAAGCGAACGCAGAATTTTCTATTAATTTGTTCCCCCGTGGCAATTAATTGGATTGGAAGGAACGCATCGCGACGCGGGGTCGTTAACGTTTTTACGTTAACGCTTCGACACCGGGAGAACCGAGATCGATTGTTCATCCTCGACGGCGTGAACGCGAACGAAAACGAAAGGAAATGGAACGGACTCGCCGTTAAAAATAACAAAGAGTCTTTAAATCAGATGCACCGCGCATGTGGAATACGACCTACTCTAAATCACGAAAGTAAATATTATCGAACGATACCTCCTTTCGATCCGCGGATGTTTCGCTTTTTACGTCCCCGTTTCCGAATTATCTCTGCTCGTCATATTTCCCTTATCGACCAAAGAAACTTCGAAAAAGATGGCTTGTTTCCTATGCCTCTTTCAGTATACTTCAAAAACGATGTCGACATTGATGTTCGCACTTCAAAGGACCTGTTAGTTCCTCAGGGAGAGAAATTTCAAAAGTCCGCCCTTTGTGTACTATAAAGTATCTCGGTTCATTTTTCTCTTGAATCTTTGAAGACAAAATTTCTTTTTGTTTCCTCTACCGCAGACTCGACAGGAAGCGAGGAAAATCAGGCCTTAGAAAATGCCACATTATTATTAGACCTACTAGAGATTAGAATAAAGATACCTAACTATCAGATTGCGAATCTTTGTATAAAATAAAAATTCTCCGCGTCCATTCCTCTTTCAATAATTTTTTCATAGATTTCAAAAAATTGATTCTCAACAAAGGTGACTAGAAATTCGAACTTTCGCGCATTATTCGGACAAACGAACGTCGTCTGCATCGCAAGATCGGATAACCGAGTCATTGAGCATTCCTCTCGAAGCACAACGACCAAGAAACCCCGTTCGAACACCAAGAAATAATCTAATGATCGATGCCACTCGAGGAATCAGAGAAAAGTTGCTCGGCAGTAGCAAAACTCGAAGAAGCTGCGACGATATTCCGTTTCCGGTGGATGCGGGTGCAGAACCGGAAGTTGCCGCAGCATCCGAGGATCCGTAGGTAGCATGTGCGGCGTTCTGCGGTCTGGGATTCGGCGTTCTGCAGTGCAGTAAAGGGGACAACGACGGGAACGCATAAGCTTAGCCTCTTTCAACCGCGCCGCAGAGACATAAGTACCATATTTCGGGGCTTGTGCAGTGCCGTGTCCGCCATTTTTCATGGTTCGCGCAAAGAGAGAGGGAAGTCAGAGGAGATCTGCGAAATCCCGCAACGGCGCATAATGACAGCCTCGACAGCGGTAACGACGAATTTTCGCGGTGAAAAATCTGACTTCTTAGGGCCGACTTCCCTCAGCTCTAAATAGTCCGGTCGACGGGAAATTGTTGGCTCGTTCAGTCCTACCCCGCCCTCGCCATCAAAATGCATCGGGAACTTAACAATAAGGTAGTTCGAGAACGATTTCAGCCAATCTTTTCCCTTATTCGACGGGGATTTTAAAATTCTCCATTAAGTGCCGGCCTCTATGGTTTACTATTATCGGTATTTTACTTCACGAAGTCGTTCCTCGGTAATGGACCACGCGAATAACCAGGTTAGGCTGGGGCCGGCTCGATACGCGGCTTGCATCGAAGTTACCCGACGTTTCGCGGTGAATAGGGGACTTTTATTTCGCCAAGTTGCCTAGTTAGCGATTTATCGCATTTATTTTCTGCCGAACCGCCGCACAGTAGGATATTTGGCAGCATCTTAAAATTTTGTAATGTCTTGCATTTGATTTAGTCGATTTTGTCACGAATGCATAAAATTAGCAATCTGCTTGTAATACTAGGATCTTTTATGCGACTGTTTATGCTGAGCTTCGACTTATTTTGACGCAGGGTATCAAAAGCGTCTAATTAAATATATATAGCTGCTGCATTAGCAACAATAAAAAGATTGACGTGTCTACACGCAGTGCCTTTAAAAATCTGTTTTAAAAAGTTTATAAATAAAGCAGTCCGTGGACTCTAACATCATCAATGTTATAATTTAAAAATTATCCGCTGTCCGAGAGTTAAAGAAGCATTAATCTTCGGATTGGTACCTCGGCGAGCTCGGCAATTTCCGTCTGCGAACTCGGCGAACCCTGCCCGATAGAATATCGGGCCAATGCTGTCTATTCGACAATATTTCGCGAAACATGGTGGAATGATCAACCCTTTCAAGATATTTCAGAGACACTCGGCGAGCGACGCTTCCTCCGTCGGAGTAGACCCACGTCGAGAACTCGTAGGAAAGAGGAGACTGCGAATGCTCATCACGATCCATCGCCGTGCCTTTTCGGCGGTTGTCTACCTTTTCCCTTTTTCGTTTTCTCCCTCCGCGAAAATATCGGGGCTGACGCCGCGTAATTCGGGGAGAACGTACACGAACAATGTTCGTCGAGATGGGAATGCGCGCTCCACTTTGTACTCTTCCTGTTTCGATGATTTTTCTCGAGAATCGAATGAAAACACTGAATGGAGAGCGCGCGAGGAGAAGAGTGAATTAAATACATTCCGTCCGTGTGTTGTCGGAACAACTGTTTCCCTAGCAAGAATCTATGAACGTTGTATGAAGAGTTGTTTGTCATTGACTTGGATTTGTAAATGTCGCGTAGCTATTGTGACTCGATGAACGAGGGGACTACTATCTGGCTCTAGACGTGGCAAAATATTTATTGGACTGTGTTTGCTCAATGTAATGTTACATTGAATAATGTATGAATGTTGAAAGAAGGAAAAGAAATTGTCATGGAAGGAGGATCGTGCTAGGAGGAAGAATACGATTTTGACAGGAGATATACGAAAAATATGGCGCGTGTCTCGTGACGTTCTCATAAGCGCAATCGGAAGAGTGCCCAACTGACAACCCGGAAGAGCAAGGTTCGAATCCTGGTGGACCCCAAATCAATTTTCTATGGTTTTCTACTTTCCAATTTGAAAGTCCAGGGGCTGTGTGGGCATCTTGTGGTTCAAAATGAAACTAGAATTGACCAGGAATATAAAGGGTCAAATATTCCAAGAATATTTCAAGAATGCAATGGACCAAAGGACCTCGTTATTCCCAAAGGCTTCAGGAATGCAATGGGCTCAGATATTATTCCAAGGGGTTCAAGAATAAAAGAGTCAAACATTGTAGAGATTTCAAGAATACAAGGGTCCGGTATTCCTGAAGGGTCCAGGAATGGAAGAACTAATATTTCTAGGGTTTCAAGAATGCAAAGGATCAACTATCAAAGGGATATTCCAGAATGAAAGGGCCCGGTATTTCCAAGCGTTCTAGGAATACATCAAATATATTCCAAGGATTCTAGGAATACAAAGGGGCCCAGTAGCGTGTTCCTCAGTATTCCTAAGAAATCCCGCGAATGTAAAAGAGTCCCAGGATGCAATTGGCGATTTTCAAGAATCTTTAACTCCCGGAACTTAAGTCATGGAACCTCTCGAAGAGCAGAAGTTGCAAGAACGTTCAAAGAGCCAGATTTTCAACCTCCATCGTCGCTCCAGTTAATCACTGGCGGTGAACCCGGTTGAATCACGGTTATAAATGAACAAAAAATATGCCGGGTTTGCGGAACTTCGGAGCCCCATGAATTCGAGTCATCCTAAGAGCGCGGATATACGTCTGGACCGTCAAAACGTGGTTTCCGAGAAATCGTGCGACAGCTGTTCCCCGAGGTTCTTCGGAGTATCGGCGCCGCGATCGTTGACCGTTCTGAATTATCCGGAATCCGTTTCTCTCTCTCTCTCTCTCGGCCCCCTTTTCTCTGAGTCTCCCCGTTTTCATGCGTGACCGGGGCCGGTCGTGTGTCCTATTCGCGGGAGGGCATTTGCAATTGGCAAGAGAGACAAATGCGGCGGAGCAGAAATTGGCCGTGGCATGTTAGAGCCGCACAGCGGAGAGAGACACAGAGCGAGAGACGAAGCGAGACGATCACAGCGACTTCGAGTATGTCCGTGCCAGACTCCGAGTTATTCGCATAACCGTCCTCCTACCGTCGGCCTCTTTCCTATACGGCCGCCTCTCTTCAAGTTTCCGCGAAGAGAACCCGGCCCCTCGGTTCACAGTGGGCTGGAAACCCGATTTTTTGTGGCCAAAATTATTTTAGCGTTATTCCAAGGTTTAAGGTTATAGTTCGGTAGGTCGTTGAATTCGTCTCGGCACCAGCTGGAATATTATGAAGTCCAAAATATGTGTGAACCAATTTAAAAAATCGAGATGACTCCCGTTTACTATGAGAAAAATTTTTTCTCGAAAACTTTTGTATTGAATTTTGTAGAAAAGAGAATGCCATCAATCAACCTTGGTTGGGAACATTTTTTTACCGAAGAAGGGGCACAGAGAACGGAGTGAACTGAATAAGAGAAAAAGATGAATAGAAGAGACAACCAGAGACAGAAGGAGCAAACAAAAGGGACTTTGGACGAAAGAGAGAGAGAGATTGTGGAAGAAGTAGAGACTCCAGGATATTCAAGGAGACACGCAAGGATGACAGGATTACGGGGCCCGGATTGCGGATATTTCGGCGTCCCGACGCTTTCACCGAGTAATATTTGGTCGCCGATCCACGAAGTAGCTTTGATGTTCTGACGAGCAACGGGGGTCTTTCTGCAGCCACCGCTCTAAGGATACACGGTACACCGAGACCATAATTACGGCAACGGTCGTGGTTTATTAAATTTCTTCTTTATGACTGAACGTTACTCGGTTCCTGTATGGGATATTCCTATTATATATTGCCTGCCGTACTCGCTCAACTTTCCACTTTCAGAAGAACAAGGGTCCCCGGTACGTTCCAACAACCTACTTCAGGCGAACTGGGATTACGGAAAAATTGATTTTAGCCATTAGGAAAATTGGCGACTCCTGTGCTGCGACCTTGAAAGCGTAACAACGAGGACTGCACAAAAGGTGCCATTACCGAGAGAAAAGAAGGTAAAGAGCACAATATTGTTAGCCAGACTTCTCAAAATATAAATGTAAGAGAACACAAGCATTCGGGAGCTTCGTTCTTACACAGATATATCTTCCCCAGTAATAAAAATGAATAGATCCCAGTGAGACTGGATCAGTCTACCAGAGCAAGGTTAAATCAATCAAATCAATCTAATCGGACCTAGATCCTCCAAGATCCTCGACCCAGATGATCGACAGATCTCTCGCAAAGGCACCGAGGCTACAGGCGAACGGACGTTTCCTCGACGATATAACCGCAACGTGTAAAACCCAGGACACGCATTAGCATCCGGATGGTAAGATAAATCGGGGGAACCGTTGAGAATACATCAGGCTGTCGCCAACCGTTCTAAACCGTGCGAAATCCCTAGTTAACCGAAATATCCGCGGGCTGAATAGCCCGCGCCCGTTGTCATTGAGACATTGTCTTCCCGCGGTGATGCCCTCCATCGCCGATGATGGATCGGGGAACTGGATGAGGGAACCGTGGAGGCTCTCTTTCTGTGTCCCCCATCACCAAAACCACGTCATGCGTGATTTACACCGTGAAAAATGAACGCGGGCAAGGTGACGGAATCGCGGTCGTCGTTTCCCGCACTGAGCGCCATTTCCATAAAATGGACGAACATAATAAGTCACAGTTGTTCATGCATTGTGGAATGAATTGTAAAATCTAAAATTATTTTTGGAATTATAAGTGGATTAAATTAGCGGATATCGATATGTAATTTGCAATTTTTTGAATTTGTTAAAGAGCGGAAGAAATTTCCAAGTGGCTTCCTCACCCCTTGTCCTCAACTCCCAAACGTCAAATACACCGGGGAACCGCGGTAAATCGCGTCGAGAACGTCCTCGTCCGAGAACCGCGCCGAAAGTTCTATCGGATCGACATCAACCAATCGCCTTGTCGCTCGGTTATGAAAACCGACGCAGCAATCCCCCGAAGAGGGGGTCTCCTCGAGAGGGATGTCTTTCCTCCATCGTCATCCCCCAATGTCCCCGACAGACACGCGGAATCCAATAAACCAGACCGGCGAGAAGTTTTTTGGGGAGGAATGCCGACGAGACTCGTGGGACATCGTCCGTAAGACCCAAGTCGGGAAGTTGGGAGACAATTAAGGGTGATTGGGGCGGAGGGAAGGCTTTCATCGTTGGATTTAATCGGCGCTGATGCTGATGGATCGCGAGTTTGTACTGCGGAATCGAATTGTTACAGAGAGTTTCGTTCTTCGATTCACAATTTTCTCGCTGGAGGTGACGTGGAGGGGACATGAAGGCAGACCATGTATACACCAAACACATCCCTGATCAGCTCTAGATCGAATTCAATAAGAAAATCAAGAAGCAAATGGTCCTCCTACTACAGAAACAAAGCAACAATGGAGACAAACGAAGTATTCACCACTTTGCCCACCCTATTCCCAATTTCCTGAGGTGACGCGGAGGGGTTGAAGAGTCTCGCTCTCGTACACCTGGCGCGGTCGATAACTCTCGAATCAAAATCGCCAGGGTCCTCTCTCGCCTCGGAACCTCGCGGAAACCGGGCACTAGGTTTGGCAACGGGCCAGATCTCGGTCGCTCGAGGGATCCTACTGATTTCGGAGGTGGGAACGGCGACGGGAGGTGGGAACGGTGACGGGAGGTGAGAGGCGGGGGCGGAGGCGCCTGGGCGTCCCCAGGGGCAACAGGTACGCACACACCCGCAGCCATAAGCTTTTCCTCGCGGTGGAGATGTGCCCGGCCACGTGCTCGAGCTAAATATAATGTCCGGCCACTGTCTTCCTCCTACCTGGCCCTGCCACCCCGGCGGTGCTCCACTGTCCTCTGTCGGAAGCGAACTTCTGCCTGGATCCTCGATGACATAATACCGTCGATCGAGTTATAGTCTCTTCCGAAACACATGTCCCAAATTATTTAAAACCAATATTTTTATTTCACGTCGTACAGTCTTTAGCATTTTATGAAAATCCCTGAACAATTCCAGTCTCCGCAAACTAGTAGGCATCCCCATGACGATTCGCAGGGCATCAATAAAAATCCCCAGTATATGCGAGTTGCTTTCAAGGTTCGGTTAAATTCTAAAGAAACGATATATGAAGCACAACGATGAATGAGAATGCCAGGAGTGTGCTCGAAATTGTTCTGCCGCAACGAGGTCTGCCGACGGAGCGATTTGTTGATTCTACCGCAAAAAGCTCACTGTCAGTCGAACATTTCCCTGTCAAACATTCGGACAGCGAGGGAATGCTATCTCGTTCAGGCGACGAGAAGAAATTAGACTGTAACACATTTAGCGCCACCCCCCGCGGTCTCAGAACGTTACAGCGGGGGATGATGGATGAAATCGGAGATGATGGATCCATGATTCACAGGACTGAGTGTCCCGGAATGGGAGAACGTCCATGGTATATTGACATTTTCATAAGTAACGCGGGGGAGTAGCTTTTTTTCGGCGGCGCTGGGATGGTTCCTGGGAAGTTCATAGCAAGACCGGGCGCGGTGAGTGACATCGCGTGGGTATCATGATGGATGATGCGTTTTCAATGGCTTTCCAGAGAGAATGAACCGTGGGAAGCACACTGGCTGATGGCTGGAGAACGTGGAATTCTTTAACATTTCAGCCATTGTTTAAACCTCGCGACAGCTGTCTTTTAATCGACCAGGCGTTTACGTCATGACGCTGGTGTTTTTAAAACGAGCTTATCATCATTGTTGTATGCTCTTCATCAATTTGCAGAAGATACCTTGGAGACACTTGTCAGGCTAATAGATTCTTCTGTCGTAAATTCAATAACAAATAGAACCGTATTATTTTGTTCACCCTGTTGCGGGTTAATTAAACTGAATAGATAAGGCACAGATCGAACGAAGCCTCATCAGCAAAATGTCTAGCGGTCCCAGATTCCTGGATAAAAATCTGAGAAAGGTGAGGGAATCGGTGCCAACGAATTTGATTTAGGGCAGAGAAGATGGTGGGCGATCGGCGAAGAGATTCGCCAGGTGTTGGTGGCCCGATAGCGAGTTTATCGAGGTGGAAACGTGGAAGAAGTCGACGGTGGACGGGAATTGGACCAGCACGTGGCGAGAGAGAGCAACACGAGCGCGATGCACGCGCGATGCCAATGATCGATGGCTCGGCTGGTGGTTTCTGGTTCAAGGCCAGCCTTGTCGCCCTGCTCTGGCTAGATGGTCGCAAGAAAAAGAGAGAGACCGCGCGCGATAGAAAGAGAGAGAGATCGCTGAAAGCACCAGGTAACGCCGCCGCGAGCTACGAACGGTTGCGCAAGGATCCCCACGATCCAATGATGCAAAGATCAGGGGACCACGCTAGCTACGGCCGCGGGAGATGCCCGTCAACTGACTAATTAAGTGAAAGTAATGTGCCGGAGATAACCGGCGAAACGAAACGCGTGCTTTCCCTCTCGCCGCTGACGATCAACAAACCTGTTACGGTTCGTAAAAACGCGGAACGAGGTAACAACGATTACAGCAGAGCCGTGGTGTTGGTGTGTACGTTGTTGGAGTTTGTGTAGTACATAGAGAAGGTCGGTCATATTTTTCGAAACGTCAGTGATGAATGAAAGTCTTTTATAATTTACAATGTAATTCTGTGATGCGAAACGAATTTCGAAATAAGCCGCTGTCGTAGATATTCACGTTTAGTACCGTATAAATTATTAGACTGTGGAAAAAATGTGTGGACCAAAATTACGAATTTTATCACACTCCGAGGAAGATAAAAATCTTACGAGACCTCCTAAAATGCTTCAGGACATCAAAGATCCTATGAAGATGCATAAAAAGCAGCCGTAATGTTATTATCGCTTCGGCCGAGTCTGCTCCGAATTTTTATAACTAGACTGCAGATCTTTATGCATTTACGGCACGCGCAAGTTTGCGCAACGACGGAAAACGCCGAAAGATAAAGCAAAATTAATACGTTCGCCGGCGGACCGAGAAAATAATAAAAATATGGGTGTATGTTATTTTATCAAGGTTTCTATCCCGTTATAGTGGCCACTTCCGGTTCTATTGCCACTTGGCAAGTGCGAGTGGTTTCTTCGAATGTCGCGCGGCGAATTTTCGCGTCGGTGTTCCGGGGGCGTTATCGATGGCGGGCTGGAATGCAGCAAGCAGGAAACTTCGAGGATGGTCAGTTCGTGGCCAGATAGGATCATCGTTATGCCAGTTTCGCGGCTGAATTACCAGGTCGAGGAACATTCGCTTCCGCTCGCCGGTTTACGAGTGCCGCGGAATCGTTATAGGATGGCCAGGGCCGGCTGAAGAATCCACGTGTGTCCGTGAGCACCTGTGCTATCCTCGTGTGTCTGTGTGCGAGCGAGGGCCCATAAACGAGCCATCGTTCGCTCAAAGGCCGCTACGATATCCTTAATGCCCTCCACAACAGGAATTCGTTCGACCTTACACTACACGGTGAATTATTTCGAGCGTGAAACACTTCGGAACGACCGGCGAGCATCGTTCCGCGAATATTCCGGCTGCCTGCCGCTCGTAAAAGTTACAAACGCGATGTTTTTTAGCTGCTAATCAGCGACCGAGCCGCCTCATCGCGGCTCCCGGTGATGCCCGATCTCTCGAAACACTCGTGCGACTCATATTTTATTTATTAACGTTCTGATGCATTATTTGCATACCTCTTTTTCATTCACGAACTTTCTACAAGATCGCATTCCAACCCTACGTCCAAAAGCAACCCCTAATTTTGCATGCGATTTCCTCGATGACTATACATGATATTCGAATGAAATAAAATGGAGGTTGTAGCTCTATCTTTGCTTCATATCGTGGATTTTTTTCAAAATTTCAGCTCGCTTATTCGAGGCAGAGGAATGTTTTGTTTTGGAGTACTTCGGTGGCTTGTTTCGTAAAGGAGTGTAAAACAACCCCTAACTTCGCACATCATTTTCTCGATGACTATGACAGATATCCGAATGAAAGAAAGTGCAGATGGTGGATGCATTTCTGTGCTACGTTGTAGATTTTTATCAAAATATTCGGTGGCTTATTACAGTTACAAATTTATTGATTGAAGCATTGTGTACTGTAATTTGATAACAAGCTCGGCTCGTTCTACCTATCCGGAATGAAATAGAATTCCATTGTTTGCGTTGATAGCTACAATAGATTGCAATGTAACCTAAGCTTTTATTAAATTCCGACCCGGCTCAGTATCGTTGTTTTTTTTTGAAAATTGTTGAGTGCTGCGGGCTCACGAAGATCCGCAGTTTATCGATCACGGCGGAAGGTGTATTTTATTCGGATTTTCGGGATAGTAACCGGGAGGGAGATTTAGTGTTCGGGAATTCTGGGCTTGATGCTCGGAGGGGTGGAAATGCGAATTCCCCGTTTCGTAGAATTTGATAAATTGACTGCGGACTTTTATGCAAATATCTGTACATCTATAAACAAATCGGAATCGGCCGTATGGAATTCCCGTTGTTTACATTGCCGGCGCGCGATTTAAATTACAAAGTAAATTCCACGGTGTTGTAGAATATATGAGGCGTTTAGTAATTTGATAGTTCTTGGTCGATACTATCACGCTACAAAGCGATCTGGAATGAATCCAACTCAATCCAGTCGATAACCGGTGTCAAAAACCGGTTTTATTTCAGACCCAGCTCGATCCATGCTTCCACTGAAGTAGTATTTTCATTGTTATGACTGAATATTCAGAATAACAATAAAAATTTTTATAATTTAATTATCAACATTATTATGATAAATTCATTAATCAACTCACTAATAGTTGTAGGTAGTGAGTAGGTACTCAGTAAAACACAACAGACTAATACGTAGCATAAAATTGAGATACCACATGAATTTAATTGAAATTTGAAAGGAAGGATGAAAAAGACCCCCATTTTTTAAAAACCAGCTCAATCCAAATTATTTTTATTTATAAATAATTAGACAGTGCTGCTAATTTAAAAAAGAAAAAAGATTTGGAATCGTACACCAAAGGTTGTCCAAACGAAAATAAATTCTTTTGGAAAAATTAAATGGGCAGAGCGTGAAATGCTTTTTGTCTCTCCTGTAAAATTTATAAAAATGGATTGAGCTGGTGTTGATACTTTGATACTAAACGCCTCACATATATGTAGTACACCGTCGAAAGTTACGCTCAGCGTAAAAGTTACAAATTCGCAGACATTCCGGGGAGGGGAATTCGGAACTGGTCAAAGTTAGATCTCGGGCATTTTGAATTCGTGTTTTCAATTTCGGCCGGCCACTTCGCCGGGAAACTCTAATTAAATTTGGTGGAAATTATCACTGTAGACTTAGATAGTTCTAAAATTAATTTCACATGATTCCGAATAGTTGGAACGGGCTGACGATGGCAGTGGAATTATAAAATATGTTAGAGATCCTACGGAAACACTAAAGCTCTCGAAACACAAGATACTTGTCAACAGCAGGAACGAGTCGGCGTCAGGCCTCGACAGCAAATTCTAATTAATTTATAGGGATGGGAACCATCACTGTGAAGCAAGTTGGATGGGTATATTAATTTCATTTGATTCTGGATAATTGCGACACACATCAGACATTCAATATAAAGTACAAGCCTACCGAATTGTTGAACAACTTAGCTGCTTCGAAAATAATTTTATTTAATTCTAGATAGTTGGGACTATCAGGGGAAGTAGAAAAATTGCAACACGCTTCAGAGACTCAGCAGAGACTTGAAATCGGTCGAAAAGTCGTGATACTATTTGTCAGCAGCAACACGTTCGAAACCTTTCATGTTCCAAGCTGTAAGATCAGGCGAAGACCGTCGAGCACTAGGTAAATCTCTGCGCAAAGAAACGCGATACATCGCGGACGAGTGAGCATGAACGAGCATGAACGAGCATAAACGATCCCCGAGAAGCTCGTGAACTTTGTACGTTGTTCGGTTTGTCTACGAACTGTGGATCGAGCATTGTTCGTCTCGCATTCCTGAAAACAAGTCGTCGTCTGAACGGAATGATTCTGCTCAAGAAGCGAGATAGCGAGAGATGCAGGGGTGGATCGTCGAGCGATTCACGCAACTGCAATTAATCCGTGGCCGGGATGCCCTGACGCGGGGGCGGCGCAGCTGCGACGAATATAATTGCCCGATATTGTCTCCTCGCCGATACATTGTTCCGTGCTCGTTGACGTCATTATTCGCCGGGTATGCGCGGCCGCCTTTGTTGCGTCGGCGTAATCGAGACTCGATGCATTCTCGCCGGCGAAACCCAATTTTAGAACCACCCTCTTTCTCGCTCGCCGCACTTTTTCAAACGCGATCCACCGCACGCGGAAACCGTTCCCCGCGAGAAAGGCCTCGGCAATTACGTCTGGACAATACCTCCGCGCCGTTTTTACCTTTTTTTGTTTATCGGTAGGGCTTGAGATTTTTACGTAAATTGTTGCGTTTCTTCCACGGAGAGCTGAAAAACAACCCCTAACTTTGCACGCGATTTTTTCGATGATTATACGAGATATTCGAATGAAATAAAATTGAGGTTGTAGCTGTTCTTTAGCTCCATGTCGTGGATTTTTTTCAAAATTTCCGGTCGCTTGTTGAGGGTAGAACATTTTAAAGAAGTTGTTTAGCCTGCTTCGCGGAGGAGTGAAAAGCAACCCCTAACTTTGCACGCGATTTTCTCGATGACTATACGAGATATTCGAATGAAATAAAATGGAGATTGTAGCTGTACTTTTGCTTTATAACGTGCATTTTTTTCAAAATTTTCGATCGTTTGTCAGACGTAGAACATTTTAGCGAACTTGTTCAGTGCCAGTACCGAAGACGAATTGAATCGGATGGTTAACAGATTCGCCGAAATTCCGGCAATTTCGCGAAGCTCGCGGAGATTGGGGATCCGGTTGGACCGCTTCCAATCAGTTTAAAAGATATTAGGGGCTTCATCGCGGCGGCGGAATGATCACCGACGAAATCGATCGGGTCTCGATCGAGAATCGAGTTACTCCGTTCGAAGGAGAGAGATGAGAAGGTATGAGACGAGCACCTGCTGCTTCTACGAGGCGGAAGAGGATCGGCAGAAGCCACCGAGGCTGTTTAAAGACCGACGAACTGCTTACGAGAGGATAATAATTCTTAGCCGTGGAACACGGTCAACTGATTTACGGCGTTCCTCGGTTTCCGGCGTGCTGCTGAAACTTCCGCGGATGTTATCGCGTGTTTAACGACTTAAGGGGGATGCTTCCGAGTTTCGTTATTCTCCCGAGAGCCGTGATTAGGACACTCTTTTATCCCCGAAGCAGGTGGAGAGGACTTTCGAACGATCGTTTCGATGCTTTGTCTGTTTCCGAATTATATAGGATAGATAAGTACTAAATGGGGTACCTTGCCGCAGCAACTATGCGAAACTACGTTCCAAAATGAGACCAGCCGGACCAGTAAAATTTTTACCGGTTTTCCACCGTGGTTTGACCGTTCCTTATTTTTTTATTTTTGCTCGCCGCTCTTATTTCGAATATGTTAGACAGCGACCTGGTCAGCCTTGCGGCCGGTGCGTCACAGGTGAAAGTGGCCCGAGCAACAACCGAGAGCAGGTTGCGGTCCAGCGATTTCTGCCGATTTTTTTTACTCCCGTTCGCGGCCTCGTGACACGGCACCAGCACCGAACACCGTAGATAAAAACCATGCTTTTCGTTCGTGAAATAATATTACACCATTCGGAACGGATCTAATGTTGTAACATTAACGATAACGTGAGTCAACAATATTTCGTACGCGCTCGTGTATAGCACGTGTTCGTGAATTACCTGGATGTTCGATGAACTGCGATTTTTATTTTGTTATATCTCCAGTAATTTTTAGTGGTGCCTCAGAGGGGACAGCCGAGTGTGAAATGTTATATTTTCTAGGTGAGAAATAAAATTCTAGAATAAAAGACTGTATGAATGAAAATTATTAGAAATTTTTTATCCTAAGGCGCTCAAAAAGAAAACAAATTTCCCTGACGTTAATATATTCTTACTCCCCGCTTAGAGGGTTGATATATTCAACAGAGAGGAAGAAATAAAACCACGATCATAAATCAAACGACTCCCTCATCTTTTATTGTATTTCCTTTGGTGAAGTATATATGCGGCGAATAATAAAATATATTGTATCGATCCCGCGAATACAGGCAGCCTCCTTTCTTAATCCACGTGAAAAGAAGATCATAAAAAAAACTGAACAACATTTCCAACATAACAACTGTAAGCAGAAATGCGATAATCAGTATGTAAATATTTTCTAATCCCAAAATAAAAATCAATCATTCCTAAGCAAAAATGATGCCGGCTTCGATCCCAAAATAAAAATCAATAGATCCGAAATAAAATTGATATACTTTCCGCGCTTCAACCACGAGATAAAAATCAATTTATTCTGAACATTCAAGCAAGCAAAAGTGGAGCAGCAAAGAAACATTATAAATTCGTTCTAAAAATCGAGGAGAAAGAAAAGGTATTTTTGCGGCACAGAGGGGTGTAACGGAGGCGGTGAAAGAGAAATAAGGTCGACATTCCCTGGCAAGAATCGGGGGTGTACAGGACGATAAATAAATCGAGGCCGGGGTATTCATCACCCGTCGGTTTTTCAATTCCACGGGCCGTTTCGGGAAGCCCGATACACAGGACGTATTTTATCAGTACTTTCGGCCCGATTCCCTACTTCGCGAGTTGCCGGCCGGCAGCTACACGGCGCACGCTGCACACGGTTAACGGCCGATCGTTTTCCCGGTATTATCGGGAAGGGAAATCGCGACGGGGACACGAGCATTCCGCGTGTACCGGCCGATAAGACAGGATTTATCGTCGAACGACTCCGCGAACGATTGACCGGCCCGAAACAACCCCGCTTTTAAACCTCGATCGAGCACTGGATCTACGTGCCCTCGATCGTGCTCCCAGCCGCGAATTTTTCGGGCTATTTTCTAGACTATCCATTTTTATTTATTCATCGCATTACCGAATAAATAAGGAGAAATCGGCTGGTGTTCGGATAAAGCTGAATTTTTAGGGTGAACTGAATAAACTGATTCGGAGAGTGACTCTTTGAAGAATGTCTTTTAACAATTGTAATATTTATACAATTAATCCCAGAAAATGAGAAACTGTTTTCAATACCTTCGTGAATTTCTTGATCGGAAAATTGATTTTGAAGAACGACTTTCAACAATTACAATATTTATATACTTAGTCCCAGAAAGTGAGAAATTGTTTTGAATACATTCAGAATTTCTTGATCGAATTCATTGATTTTTGAAAATACATTTTTATCGATCTCGCGAGGATAGTTATTTGAGTTGCACCAGCATTCAATGATTTGTATGAACAAGTCAGCGCTGCTTGTATCTCCCACAGTGATTTCGCAGCACTGTCGAGTCGCTGTCAACGCGCAACGATCCTCCAAGACTGAACGCTATCGATTTTCAATAACAAAAACACTTCAGAACGCGAACCCTTCAGATGTTGGGAGTTAGCGCTACCAATCTCCAAGTATTAGACAATCCCCGCATCGCAGCACCGAATACTAATGACCTTTCAAGTTGTCAGAGTTAATCCTGACGACCCCCGGGTTGTCAAGCGCGGTAGTGACGGCTTCCGTGACACGAAACCCGACACTAATGAGGTGTATGTGGGTCAAATAAAACTGAGATGTTTCCCTCAACATATTTAACAAGAGGAAACTTAATAAGATGTTGGGAGACCATCTACGAGGAGGATGCTGGACAAGGACATTGTAAGGATTCCTGCGGGCTCAAAGGGTCGAAAGAAGGAGAGAACAATATTTCAAAAGGAACAGAAAATAACTGGTGGCTGGGGACAAAATAATAAAATAAAAAATAATATAACAACGCGTGAATCTTCGTGGGAACCTAATCGCCACATGGGAGACCTCTAAAATGCTTATTTTATACAATTTCCATAGATCGAAATGACGTATATTATACACTGCAGGATCGTTTGCATATTAAAAAAAAATTTGTAAAGCATTGTTCTGACAAGAAAATTCTTTTGCCAATAAAAAGTGGTCTAAATATTTTTAAAAAATGATAACCTGCTGTGAACAAGTCAGGAGACTACGCAGAATGTGCAGAAACCGTATCTGAATTTATTTATTACGAGCTCGAAAGTAGATTTAATCCGCACATAAAAATACCTGGGGAAAGGCAAGAAATATGGCCACAGTAACCACGCAAAGTTAGCGGCCTTTCGATCGGCCATTTATGTATAACCGGAACGGCAAAAGTAACAGTTCCCCGTGTTCCTAAGGACCATAGCAGCGCAATAAAAATCGTCGATCGATTGTTATAGGAATCTTTCGAATCCGCGCAGCGCGGAATCCGAAACGCTCGCGGTTTCGATTCCATTTATACAAGGCGAATGGTTCTCGGCGGTGGTAATGGCTCGGCCGGGATATTACGCGACCTCGAAACGCAATATCTGGATCTGAAGTGCCGTTGAAATTCGCTAATCCGATTAGCTCCCCAACTGTGACCAAGAGCTGACGTGTTCGGGCGTCCTCATCTCCGAAACTACGTAAACTTCGGTGACTTGTAAAACGCGAAATAAGTAGCAGAGCGCCGTTTCATTTCCATTCGGAGATTGCTCCCATTGTTCCCTGACCTCTCCAACCTGTTCCATCGAATCTCGCGATTCTTTAACACATGGACTTTCAATCGAAAATCGGGAAACGCGTGATCGGGGCTCGCAAAGGTTGCATTCATCTCACAACGCTACGGTCTTCAACATTGAACCCTCCACGTTCAATAACTCGCCAAAAACTTAATTTACGGGTCACGTGACGATTTTGGTCGGTCTAGATACGCTCATGTTTGAATGTGGCGGGCTTTCCCCCAGTCTACTTTGATACTAAATTGGAGTTTAATGCCGAACAGCTTGAGAATAAATATTTTCTTAATTCGATTCTGTAGAGTAGGTTTGGTATAGAATAGTCATTTTTACTGGTGCCTCAGAGGAGACAGTCCAATGCAGAGGGCTAAAAGTTTCGCCATTATAACCACAAATGCATAAAATCGGCAGTCAGGGGATCACCGCCCGTTTTCGTTAAAACCAAAGCAACACGACTGGCACGCGCATTGTCGCCGCGCAGCATGTGACTTGGAGGTCTCCGGAGTGGGGAGTGCATGCCCGCCACATGGGAACAGGCGATTCGAGCTTAAAGCTCACCCCGTGATAATTATAAACGGTTGCAGCACGGCGCAGCTCCCGACAAAGGTACACCTTGCGGTCTATTTTGCGCCTAATAGAAGATTCTTTCGCTCTCGTCGCGGTACAACCGTGAATTGACGTAATTAACGGACCCTGGCTCGCGTCTCTGTCGAACGATTCGCAGCCGCCGCCGTCACCACCGGCCTGCTTATCGTTATTTTTAAGCGCGGTGATAAATCGCGTATGGCCTGGACGCCGTAGATCCTCGAGTACCCGCTGGAATTCCTGGAGATCTCTTCGTCGGCCCTCGTTCCTTCAAAAAATATTTCGTAGAGAATGATCGGCCGGCTGTGAGTCTCGCGCGTTTCCGAAATAACAGGATTATCCCGGGGTTTAATAGGTTTGACAAAGTTTGATGAGCTTCTCATTTTGTTCGAAAGCTAATGGAACTTTTAATGGAGTATGGAAAGTTGAATGAGATTCCAATTTCTGCGAATTAGATGACCGGGGAGGAACGGTGATTTTGTTGCAATCGAAAGGATCGATGTGTCGATCGGCGATCGCGATATTCGGCGGGCATCGACATCCGAGGAGTGATCCGGCCGGCTATTTATACGAATTTTCCGCACTTCTCCGAACGTTTATGAACCGGCAGAGCTACGTTGATCCGAACTGACGGTTCGGAACATCAGAAAGTAAACCACAACGGGGAGGCAGAGAGAAAGCGAGAAAGAGAGAGCATCGCTGCTCCCCCAAAAATACACGGTCCGCCGCTACTTGTTCATAAATTAGCTTTTACGTTGTTTTACATAGTACGCAGTGACACGTACCCGGTGCCAAATTATTCGAGATGCACCTCGTAAAATCCTGTCCCGATCTCTGGACTCCGACTTTGGAACCAGCCGTGGCTATTTCCATCCGCGTCGCATGCCGCGCTCCTTTCTACACGGAACGTGCGTTAAACAATCGAATCGAGAATATCCTGTTCGCCTACTGTTCGCGAAACCAGATATACATATGTCAATTCCCCGGCGAACACGAAAATAAAAATTGCTACAGAGAAACCGCAAAAATAAACTCGGATTGAAACTCTTCCCGCTCTGCTACACGACTAGAAATTTTCAATAAAATCCATTGCTGCCGAGGCCGTACGATAATCAACCAACAGGTTTTCCACTATTTTTGGAAAAAATACGAAGTCTTCTAATAGAAATGTATTTCTGATGGAAATTCTCTATGAATTCTTGCTGTTTCGTGTTTAATGACGCGACAGTGAATTCTTCTGTTCAAAATATGGAACGAAGATGCCGCAGTCAGTTAGAGTCAGAGGAGGTCCGTGCACGTATAAACATGTAATAAATGAGCAGCATGTGGTCGTGAAAGGTCCATGCGCAAATCGTTCCCCGTGTCATGTCCAGGAAATGGCCGGGGACCACTTTTTTCCCGTGGTTCGTCGTCGCCACGCGCCAAATCAAGCGCCTACATATATTCACGTCCGTGTTCAAGCAGTTGCGACATTTTTCCCGCGTTCCCGTTATCGAGACCAATTTTCGGACCGGTATCCCCGATGGGACACGATGATTGATTCGCGACCGCGGGCCATACTGATTAGACGTCGCTCCAATCGGAGCATTAAAATCGTTACTGGAACGAGATTACGCGTGCCGGCCAAATCCGGACTGTTACCTCACTCGTCCTGGAGTTTAATAAATTTTTTACGATTTCCAATGAACAATTTTCTCTTCAACAAAATCTGCAATCAGTCCCACAATAAATACGATCGCTGCTCCGTCATGATCTCCAACCCTGTACAAGCCACGCCCTACTAGCGGGTCGCCCCGCCTCCAGGAGCGGCCGACCACGCCTCCCGATACGTTTCGCGCCGACAAGAATCGACACGAATATTTTCCGCCGCTGTAATCCATTAATCTCTCGTCTAAATGTAAATTCTAGAGAAATTGAATGAGCAGATAAAGAGAAATGGTCTCGGAGGCGGCGAGTATACCCCGCCCACGCGTCGGAAGTCGTTCGAACTATGTGCGGGTATCGGCGGCACCGCGTCTGTAATCGGGTGTTTTACTCCCGCGCTTTTATTGCGAGGCCCCGCGTACGTGCTTCTGGCTGTAATTAACTTTAATTACGAGTCGCTTTTACACCGTTCCGTCCCGCCGGCTCCTCCTCTCCCGTTCCCCGCTCCGCCCTTCGGCGGTCCATTTGCGATTCTATTTTTGAATTAGTTACCTTTTACACGGCACGCCAAGTGCGACTTATGAATTATTTAACGGGTGAATTATTCATACGGTGAAAACTCACAATAAATCAGTCGTAATTGTACGGCCGATACACAAACGGATAAAACCGGACGCCGGTCGTCCTTATCGCGGGACCCGGGCCGAACCCGCGCCGCGCGGCGTGCCCTCGGAAAATACATCAACCAAAAAGCTGCGTGCCCATTTCCTTCGTTCCCTTTTTCCACCTTTTCCCCCATTTTTTTCTCTATTTCGCGATAGAGAGCAGGGTAATGGACGCGTACCCGCCGAGCCAGGCTTTCAGAAATATTTACCCGCGGATAATTGAGGGGCTCCGGTGGCAAAGGGAGCCGACGCACGGGCATTTAAAAAATTGAAACAACTTGCCAGCCTGCCACTCCATTCACCCCGCCGAAAGTAACCGAATTCGATTTTTATTCCCATCGTTATGCTCGCGGCTTTGAAATCCTCTCCGGTCCCGCTAACTTTAAATATTTTCCCATCACTTGGTAGCGGGTCGAACGGAATGGTCATGCATTTTTTATCCGATGTCTGTGTACGCATCTACCACACAAGTTATTTGCAATTATTCTTTCGATTTTGTAGCCTTAATTGGTCTTCTACCTTTTGTCATAATTACAAGTGTACTGTTACGATTGTGACTGTCCGTTGAACCCAGAGTTTTTATTAATAAATGAGGGACGAACGAGCTCGGAATTCCAACGGAATTTCAATCCCGCTGCTCTTGAAAATTGATTTGAACGACGGGTCGTACGAATTCTACGATATTTCAGGGGCGAACGCATCGCAATTCATTGAGACCGTCGCGTTCATTCATACGTTACGCCGTCGCGTCGTCAGTAAGACAAATAAATTTCCCGCCGGTACGATTCCCACGAGCAGTAACATCAATAATTGTTTTTATGGGGACCGGTTCGCGCGTTACAGGACCGAAGAATCGATTCTTTCTGGTCGGATTATCGGAACGACGGCTTAGCTGCCTCGGTATGTGGAGCGCGCTCGCAAGAACAGAGATTTCATTTTGTTTACGCATTCCGAAACAATCGGGACCCGACACTGTTCGACAAAATTCTGCTCGCCGGTCGAAGAAATCAAACATTTTTATTAGAACTCCGGTCAGATTGAACTGAACAGGGAACAAGTTATACGAAACTTTATCTGTCTCGATGAGAGACGATAGAATCTTTAGCTTTTGTTCCCCTGAGTACAGGCTGTTTCAATTATCCAAACGTACAACGTTCTTGTATATTTTCTGCGATAATCGGAATAAGTGGGTGGAGCCAAGGCGTAGGAGGCGTTTCTTTAGCCTCTTTACAAATCTGTGAGAAAATGATTAACGTATACAGGGTCTTTCATTTTGAATTCATTCTGAAATGACCAGAATAAATGAATCACTGAATTAGGCAGTTTTCTATAAATTTTTTAGAAGCGTCTTCCACTACATTTTCCGTACCGTCCAAAATAAACGGATCACCCTACACACAGTTGTGAATGCAAACTGAAAAACCACATGCTGTTTACGACCAAATTGCATCGTTTTCGTGTAGGTGGGAGGCGCCAGTGGCTCGGGGGCGTGGTTCGCGGGCGGGATGATTTAACCAGTCTCCGCCGACCGACTTTGACTCTATCTCGTTCCAACGGTAACGCTTCTTCGAATTACCAGGAAGAATAATCTAGAATGGAATTCATTATGTAATTATCGTGTAGCCTCCGGACTAAATTAAAACGTTCCCGCGAGGTGCACTGCGGATAACGCCTGCCCAATTTTCGGTCTCTCACACCGTCGAGGTGGCTTGTTCGCCGTCACCGTGACGTGGATCGGTTAACGAAGTAGCCCAGTTCGACGATATCACCTTGCACCCCGATCGACCAAGCCAATTTCCAATTACAATTTTTTTTTTGTTCCTCCGAAGCGCAACTGTGTCTCGATCGGTTTCGATTTTGCGCAGCTTGTTTTCTTTTGCTGCAACCAATCTTCGGCAGCTTTCCGAAGCTTTCGACTTCAACTGACTTCTAGACAGTTTCCTGACTTCTAGACGTTATCCAGACCTGGGTCTGGAATCTGGGTCTGAAGTCTTTCTAATTGAAGACAAAAATATTTTACCATGTAAACTAAACAGATTCCACGGGAGTTCAGTTATCCATGGTTAGATCCAGCCTGTCTGTTTCTATTGACTTGTGACGGCCATAAATTACTGTACAACAAAATGAACAGCGCCAGCGGAGAAACAGTCGCGCGAGCAGAATTATGAACTCGCGCGAACTGACAAGCCCGTAATATAAATTCGGGAAATTAATAAATGGCCGACCGATCACAGCGGAGCCCCCCGGTGTGATTTTCCGGTTCGTTAACAATTCGTTAACGTTCCTGGTACCGCAATAAAGTTGTTTTATTTACTGTTGCGTCGGCGTCGCTGTAACAAGGCCGGCCGCGAGCTATGCCGAAGTTTACGGTTCAATAAATAATCTATTTCTTTGGGTTTTAGCACGTGCGCGTCTCCGTGCTCCGTCTCTAGATCTGCCGGGTTTTAGGTGTCTCTTGCGCTTTCCGTGGGCTGTCCCGGTCTTTCTAGGTCTCCACGCTTCCTCCCGGATCTTTATAGACATCACTTGTTCTCTTCACCTGTCTACCGTCGTCCCTTGATGTCTTCAGGCTATCTCTTTGCACTTCCGCGCACGACTTTGTTCGTGGTAGACGTTTATGGACATTTTTCGTCTCTTTGAACCCCTGTAAAACAATATCGCTCTATTTCGATCGTTTCCCGGAAGTCTGCGCGTCTATTTCGTTCTCTGGGCAGCTTCGCGGAAGATCGCTAACTTTCAAACCACTGCGCGATAACCCAGCTCTCTCTCTAGAGCTCTCTGGTGCCAAAGTGCTCTACGCAGCAACCTGTGTCCATGCCTCCAGAACAATTCCTCGATTTCCGAGGTCTATCTTCAGCTCTCCATAAATATCTGTAGAACAAAGTTGCTCTTAGAGCACATGTCGCGCTTTCTCCGCGCATCTGTACTCGAATCAATCCTCCAGTAGATCTCTTCTACTCCCTGCCAAATCACAGTAGAACGATCGCAGCTCCTGCGGATCTCGGCCAGCTCTATCCGAATAGATCTTTTTCTTAGAAACTTTTGTTCACTTCGTTTTATACCTCCTTCGATCACGGCTGCTCGCAATCTCTGGGAAAGTAGCTTGCCGCGGATCGTCACAAATCTGTCTCGGTCGCTTTGAACCGTCATAGATCTTTCTCGTACCTTCTGGATCCCTTCAGCAGCTCCCTCTCTCCCCGGCGGATCTCTTTTGTTCGTTCTAGACGCCTTCAGACGCCTCCTATTCTCTCTAAATCTCCTCCGGTGCCTCACTCTCTCGTTTTCCCCCGATCTCTCCGAGGCCGCTTCCAGCCTCCTAGATCCCTCTAGACTTCTAGACCTTTCTTGTTCTATCTAGCTCCGTCTAGATCTTCCTCGACCAAACTCCCCTCGCCGCTGTTTTTCGCCGTTCGCGGGAAAACCGCGTGGGGGAGACGAGTTGAATACGGCTCCGGGCTCCGCGTCCGCGGGAGCTAAGGCTCGAAATAAGCCGCAGCTGGAGCTGCTGTCTAGGCCCCTCTTTTCCCTTCCTCTCTACGGTGGCATCATCGCCGCTATTGATTTATCTTTTGGCAATAGCCGGCCCCGCCGCGAATCCGTCCGTGTCCATGCGACTATGACGCCTCTGCAACCTGGCCAGACGCGACTGCCAACCTAAGCACCGTGATTTAACGCCGCGACGATAATTGTGCTGTCGAACCCGCTGACAAACGGTCTGACTTATTGCTAGAAAGATCCGACCGACTCCGAGCCATCGAATTCGCCAATTCTACGACGCCCGAGAGTTTGCGCAAGCCGCGCCTCTCGGATTCGTGAGACCAGCCGACGCGAATCTGCTTTCATGAAAATTGGGATGCTTGGCCTCGATCGCACGTGTTTGGCTTCGATTCCTTCAATTTGATCCTATATTTCTTTGCTTGAAGAGCGTAGGACATCGTGGCAGACATGGGATGAAGATTTCAAACGGAAGCTGCTAAATACGTGCGTTACTAATGCTTTTTAATACATATATAATAAATATAGATTCTGATTTTTCTAGGGAATT
The DNA here is from genome assembly GCA_028455795.1 of Lasioglossum marginatum. Lineage (NCBI taxonomy): Eukaryota > Metazoa > Arthropoda > Insecta > Hymenoptera > Halictidae > Lasioglossum > Lasioglossum marginatum. The sequence continues at coordinate 2,743,198 of CM052243.1, forward strand.
GCAATGTACTCATACATTATATCCTAGTTCATCTTGGTTGAAAGATTAGAGAGTTCTATGTGGAAATGTGAAGATTTCAATTGTAAATAAAACTGATGCAGATTGTACAGGATTATTGCTAAAACTAGAACATTTGTTTCGCTTAATTCCTTCGAAGTCTGGGAAGACAAAGGTTTTACGATTAGAATGAAATATGCGTAGAATTACGTGATCTAATAAATGTCACGCGGGATAGTCTGAAACTCTGCTAACTGAGCAGACCTCCCGAATATTTTGGAAAGTGTACAAGTATATTACGAGAGTTTATGTGGCAGTGTTTTACGTTGTAATTTACAAGCGCGAAAGTGGCATATACGTATCCAATTAACACATTATATGTATACTAGCGCTCTTACGGAATATTTAGATCGAACAATTAGCAGCCAAGAATCTCCGAATAAATTGTTCGATGCTAGTAAATTCGTAGCTAGTAAATCACGATGGCGGAGGAATAACCTGAATAACTTGATGCGGGACTTCCTTGTTCGACTATTGTTCTAAAGAATCGATTGTTACGAAATGAATTATTCTATTTTCATTGAAGAATGCATTCGTTTTATTAATTGTTTGAATTTTGACATCGCTTAATTCATTGCACCTCTGACTCGATACTCGATAATTGTTGGGTCCTGGAATTTTCAAATACGGATTGAAGAAATTTAGGGGCGGAGCCACTTGGAAGAAGTGCCATTTAGGGGCGGAGCCTTAGAAGGGCGTAGCTGTTTGAGATCTTCTCGGTTGATTTTCTCCGCTAAATATTGAGAATAAAATGTAATTTGTAAGAAAATGCAACTTCTTATTAGATTTTAAAGAGAAAAGGAAGCAAAGGAGATTAATTCGTGAACATGAATATAATGTAGTGCTAGTTAAAGGCGGGGCCATTTGGGAGAAGTGCCATTTAAGGGCAGAGCATTTTCGGGGCGTAACCATTTAAAATTGTATGTAGAGACAGAGGGAAGAAAAGATAAATAATTTGAAACACGCTTGAGTGGTATTATCCGTATCGAATTTATAGCACTCTTGACAGGCTAGTCGCCGGTAATTGGGCTTTAAAACCTTCGAGCATGGACCGTTGCCATTTAGGATGGCTGCCATTCGATTTAATTCCCTTCATAGTCTATCGTCGACAAAGTATAAAATGGCCGTGATACAGATTGCCGTAGAAAGAGAGAGAAAATCTGGCCGTGTATTTTTTGGCAGGAATGTTTATAGCGTGAACGCAGGAGGCCGCGGCGGATAAATGCGAGCATGATCCACGCGAACCATCGGCACTAACGTGATACACACCAGGATAATTCACGGTATTCACAGTCGAGCAATTTTCGGCGCAGCGAGGCGAGGCAATTTAATTTTAAAAGCAAGGCGCTCCATAATATATTATCGAAGCGGCGCGGCGCACGGCGAATGGAAGACAATGCGGACCGGTGTGCTGCCAACGATAATGCGGCCGGCATGGCATCCCCCGCCGCCGCCACGGTTCAAACTAGTTGATCCAACTATTAACGAAAATTCCGACGTGGATGAAATATTTAATCGCCGCGTAACAGGTGGAGAGCACACTCCGAGAGACGGCCGCCTAGCCGCGCGGTTTTAAAACCCCGGATATATTCGGTCAAATATTTACAATGGACGCGGCGGAACGATCGTCGCTCGCCCAGTTCCTTCGACACCATAATCAGGAATCATCCTCATTTCTTTTTCTTTCAGATAAATTCTAATTAGAGTCGAGACTTGCACGATTGCATTATGTCCATACTGGAAGGTTGAAAGTTTGGTTTCGCGGAAGGGTTGATGGTACCGAGGTCTGAGAGTATCGTGGGACGACGTCGAGCACTCGATCGTGCAAAAATATTCCGAATACCCTGCCGGAACATTGGTTCGCGAAAGTGAAGAATACTAGCTGACACGCGTCGCCGTTGCGACGTCCCATCCCGGACAGCCCGAGGGGTATATTTAGTCGAACAGACGCGTCCCGAATGGCGCGAGAGTGCCGCGGAACAAATGCACTGCAAAAGTGTCCGAATTAATGGCGCGCTATTCCGGGGGATAAGCGATACGTTCTAGCGCCGAGATTTGAAGCATTCGTTCGCCTCTGCAATTCTCGCTTGCACGAGGCCTGTGCATGTAGGCTACGTCTGGAACAATCATTCCTGTTTTATTTTCAAAAACCTATCTGCCTCTCTCTCTCTCTTCCTCGGTTCGAATAAATATTCCTAAGCGGAGATCTCACGTGGAAATCTGTTCGCTGTTGCATCTCGTGCGGAAATTGTTTGGCAGAACAAAAATATTGACAAATGGTCGTTGAAGCCTCGGGGAGTTTTCTTGGGAAGAAAATTAGTTTTAGATATACCTATTTTAATTCAAGAGTTAGGTGGTATAAATGATGAACATGGCGTGTGTAAATGAGGATGGTTAGATGATTTCTTTGCTAGTATTGAGAAGAATTCCCCAAGAACTCTGACAAGAGTTCTAGAAAGTCAAGATCTCTAAGGGTGTTAGGACTGCAAATTCAGAGTGAAAATTTCAAGATGAGCGCCACAATTCTTAAGGCTCGTGGGAGTGTGCCAATATTTGACCGCAAAAATTGATAAAAAGAGTACAAGGGGCATGTGAAGCAGGGTTGAGGGGAAGATCGCGGCGCCCGGAAGCGAGCAGACTCCCTTTATGTACAAAAATGGAACCTTCCGGGGCTGGCAGCACCTAGCGCGCGGACTTTCATAGGTGGATAGCTTCTATTTATGGGGATCCGGCGGTCAGCTAAACATGATAAATGAATCTGCGGCGATAAAACCGGTGGCGTCAGGATAAAACACGCCGGACGGAACACAATGTGCTCGCGTCCGCGGTCGGGAATAACTTCTGGGAAGATGCTGCGGTTTAACCAACGGCCGAGTATTTCCGGAGAAAAGAGAGTCGGAGCAAAGGGCCAAGTCGGGGAATGACAGGAAAAGCCGACGAAACGCGGTGCCGCGCCGTAGGATTTGAGAAATAAAGAAAAGAAAGATCCCGGGGTTGAGTTTATTATATTCTCGAATAAAGAGCACGGAGGGATGAGGCGCGAGCAATTTTTATGACAGAGCAAACAATAAAGCTTATCCGGGGCGAGGAGTTAAGAGAAAAAAAAGAGAACTGTTAGCGGTGTGAGTTTCCAGCGTTTCACCCTTTAATTGAATGAATTCGCCGGGCCGTCGTAACAAGAGGCAGAAATGATTAACACGGTGCGATGTAAACGATCGACCAGGTGAGAGGAGAACATTGTGTACACCGTTTATTAAAAGAGGAAAATCAAAGTACCACTGTTTCGCCGATTTTCTTTCTGTTCTCTTTTAGGCTGCACACTTATCGAAAGTGGATCGAGCAATGAATGGAGCAGCTCGAACGAAAGAAGGTCGGAATCGGGACGGACAATGAATTAAAAGTCGAGGGAACGACAGGGCCGGCCGGTCGACAGATAAAAAAGACGGAGAGATTAACTCCGGGGTGCGGAAGAAAGATGGAGGAGCGGCGTGAACGGAACGGTGAATGGATCCGGGAAAGAAGAAGACGAGGAAGAACGTAAACAACGACGAGAAAGAAACGCGGAAGGAGTCATAATTCACGGGACCGTGTCTACGCGAGCGGAGAATGAAATAAAGGAGGACGGAAGAAATCGGAGGCGGTGGCGGAGTTCGCTTCTAATATACTACTATACCGTGGGAGGCAATTAAATGCACCGCGCAATCGAAGGGGATTGTTTCCAATTACTTACAAAAGTTAAACGCCCACTTTTTAGTTACCGTGTTTTCACACGGTCGGTCTTTACATCCCTTGATTCTTACTCTACAATTTCAACACGTTCGCTTTAATGAAATCCTCTGATTTTGACAATCCTTCGAAATCAGATGTTCCATGTTACCGACATTAACATATTTCGTTCAGGCTTGGAAAAATTGGAGTACAGAGGGTTGGACGTAAGCGCAAGCATCATTACTTCACGGCAGAAAGTTAGCGTCGAGGAGCGAGGAGGAGAGAGTTGATAAAAGTTCTAGCGTTAAAATTAGAATGAATTTAGTCGTCGGAGGGCGACGGAGTGAAAATGCGGATAGAAAGGGAGGGGAAAGAGCGATGAAGAGAAAAAAGGAACGCGAGGGAAGGCGGAGAGAATGACAGAACGACGAGAGGCCGATCAGTCATTCCGGAAGACACGCGGCCGCAAATAACTCGCGGTCAAAAGCATCGGCGGATGTGTTATGAGGCTCGACCCTCTCTATTCCATTTTTTTTCGACCTCTGTTTTCATCGTTTCCAGAAGTGAGGGTGTTTAACGGGGCCGCGAATAGGCTACAAGGAACGATGGAGTTGGGCTCATTAACTTCACCGTTACGGTTTTTGCACTTGATCCTTTCTCCGCGAGCCGGTTCCGAACAGATTTTTGAGCGTGTTAAAGGCAGGGGCGGGGCCAACGGTGGAATACCGGCCGTGTGTTTACACCGCAGGAACAATCGGCGAACAAATGCCAGTTGTGTCGGGATACAACGCTGGTACACACGCCCGACCGCTGACATGCTAAATCATGCACTGCCACACCGTCCAAAATGCTCGATTTTGTTGGGCCAAGGCCGCTCGGCGTCCGAATACGTTCACGAAGGGACTCTGAGAATTTTTAATAATTTGTAACTTTCACTATTGTGTTTCGGTAGCTCTTGGTTTTCGTTTTAGCTTACCAATAATTTTGTTTCTCTTGATTCTGTCATAAATGGACAGCAGATTTAAAAATATATTATTTTCAATTTATTAAACATATTACTATTATTCAATTCAGATGGAAAATTTGAATTTTGCACAAAGATCCGACGTGCAGTCATAGAATCCAGATATGAATTGTATCGAAGTTGATTGCGAGAAAATCTAGGTTACCGTTCTAATTGTTTTATGGAGAATTTGTGGGCGTCGAGCATAGCGTATACCGTTCCATTGTTTAGAAACGAGATTAGAGTAGGAAATCTGCGCGGTAAATTGATCGTAGATTGAGGATCGGTTATGCCAGTTTGGACAGAATGGCAACGGGAAATTGAGGATGAAGTTCGACGTTAACTAGGAGAATGGAGATTGAAGTTAGAACTTGAGGTTGAGAAATAAGAGAACGTAGTTAGAACTTGAAATCGAAGTTTGAAGGTGGAGATTAAGATTAAAGCATACAGTGACATCCGGGGAATAGGGATCGATGTTAGAACTAGAGGTCGACGGTGGCCGGAGATTGGAATTAGAACTTGAGAGTCTAAAATTCCGGGTACCGAAATCGCGGTTTGAAAGTGAAGATTCGGAGCTCGTGGCTCAGCGATACGGTAGATTGAAATTAATTCTTGAAGTTTGAGGTAATAATTACCGTCTGCGTTCGGAGCACGAGATTGTAGAAGTTTTGAGACTGATGGTAGTGGTTGTGGCCGGGGCTTGTTGTTGAAACTCGACTCGAGTATTAAGTATTTATGCGATCTTCTGTTGGTACTCGCTTGTACGGGTTCCTCGAGTGAAGGTCTACGATACTCGAACGAGGAGAACCAGGAATATAAATCGCATCGTCTACCATGACCGATAAGGAATGCAGGATTCCGATAAACGACTACGCAGCGAAAGGATCTACGACGATCGCGTGTGCCATCGCTTTCCCTTTCTCTTCGTCGATAATACTCGGTTTAACTCCTCTCGATCTTTAATTGCCACATCGGATTTAATTATTCCTTCGTGCCGCAGCTAATGCATTCCGATTAGAATCTGTATTCTAATGTGTGAATCATTATTACTACAGACATTTGATCTGTTCAATATAAATTTCCTTCTATTCTCTGTATGATCGTACCATCCGCGAGAGTATAGTTTCGATACTGGTGAAAGTAACAGATCGAAAATTATTACCTCACATAATCACCGAGAGCTGTAACTAATTTACACAATGTTTTTCCATTCGCTACTGCTCCGGCGAGCGACTGAGATTTCTACACGGTAAACGTTCGTCGATTTTTACATGATTATTAAATATAGAGAAGGATTGAAGAACAGAATCAAGGACTCACCTCATCCACTTCTGACGTCGGCTCCTCGTAATCGGATTCCGTGTCCTTGAAAACGAAAATGCAATCGGATGGCTCCAACTGACGACTATTACCGAACTGTGTTTGCCTGTCCGACAATTGCTTCGGCGATGCTGCTTCCACCATGGCCATACTTTTTATCACGAACCTCTGCCTTATACTAAGACTGTCCGATGAAACGATTTTTCTCTGCAATTATCAAATAAATAAAATTTATTTTCTGGTAATATAATCATTCATTTTTATAACTTACATTTGATATGATAGCCTTGGAAATAAACTAAAATTACTGATAATAATAATATACTGATTGAATATATAATTCATAAATATGATAATGATTTTTGTTTTAATTTTATACGGTCTTATTTAAAAAAGAGAATTGCAAGAGGTTTTCCTCGATAGACGCACCATTATTCAAATTCCAAGTTGTCCTCTCATTGCATCTATTCCTGTACCTATACACATGCGTAAGAGGTTGAAGACCTAATTGCGACCAGGCGACTGATAAACGGTATCTTCCCCGAATGTATTTTCATTCATCATCGAAACCGCGAGCATTTAAATCGCGATACTTCATTGATCCGGATGCACGTGACACGGCCACATGGCCAGATACTTATGCCTTCATTTATAGACACGAGCAAGCCCACAGTCTTAAACAAATACGGCGGCGGGAACGGTATGGATCAAATTATCGTTTGCGTCACGGCAATGTACCGTGCACGTGCGACGCGTTATCTGTTTCCACACACAAGGTGTCCAAATATTCATAGCGCAACCGGCAAGAATAAACTCGACGACTCTCTAAAAGAAAATAAATCGCAAATCAAAAATTCAATTTTCCCATAGAAGACTTTTTGTTTTTGTTGAAACACTTGTTTAACAAGTAGTGAAACACGTGTGCTTGTCTGGACATGGCTAACTGTATCTACTTGCCTCTGTACGGAACTTAACTCTTTATATTGATAAATATTTCATGTACACTGATGTAACTATTCGTAGATTTAGTCAATATAATCACTCAATATAAATGTACATGAAATGTATTTATTGAGCGACTGCATTGACATCGAGTCAATTTAAAGGTTAAGTTCAACTTTTCCCAGACCGAGTCGCATACGAAAAAATGTGTGCCCTATATCGTTGACTTAATTTTTCACTGTCTTTCTCGTTGTACCGTGGGACACCCTGTATATAAACGTCAACACAGACTTATATGTAGCCGTGTGCCGACGTTGTTTTCCTCGATCGTGCACGTTTGTAGGTTAGGTGATCCGGCTCGATTAAAAAATATTTACAAACGAAATGTTCCACTGCGAGAACGATAGCAACGATTGCGTCTTGTACGCGCGTGCATTCGCTAGATTCAAATCGTAGAATCTATCATATCTGACAGAAAAACAGGAAAAAGTGTTACAGATGCGCGATGAGGTTAGGAAGGAAACGTGGAGTTTTAGCGGGATATTATTAAAAATAGTCAATGGAAGATAGGTGAATGTAAACTTACGAATGAAACTCTCGATACCTTCGCTTGTAATTTAAACAGCCACGATAACCACATTTAATAACAAAATAGACACCGGACACTAAGTACACTTTCTTATCACCAAACGTGCAATGACAACAACCCGCAAATCTAAACGGTGCTGTCATCCAACGGCGACGATTGGAACTAGTTAGCGCGATTTTCGCTTGAGTTTACGCGGGTATTTTGAATTTGTATACTACGCACTTTCTTCAACGTTAACGTTCACCCACAGATTGTATATTTCAAATAAATCTTACAATCAGCGTGGTAGGAACAATAATAAGATTAGATATTGTAAATAAAAATACATTCCTATATTTTTCTAGTAGCACCGATACATGCAATTGAAAATTGCGAAATCTGTGTAACTCGCCAAATTACTTCAAGGTTCCATTTTCACGGTCCCATCTTGTTCCGTCGGGGCGAATGCCGTACTTAATTTTAAAACAACGTCCCCTTTGCCATTGCCGTCGAATTTGCAGTCCCTCAACGAAACTTCTGATATACCATCTAACAATTCTGAACCACCGAATCTGCTTCTCGCCCCGTGCAAATACTTTTGCGTCTCCAATCGTAACGCGTACTCTTTGAACTGCCCTAAGACGCAAT
>CM052243.1:3418646-3441625 GCA_028455795.1 Lasioglossum marginatum
AGCAAGTTGCTGACGTGTCTGATCATGGCTGGCTGTTTCTACTTAATATGTATAGTAGATACATATTGGAATGACTGGATTTTACAAAATAATTGCAATGCATAAATAAATTACTGAATTTACTCTACATATATCTACGGAGGGCTGATCGAATTTGATTAGATAAATACGCGCATGCAATCGCTGTACACAAGTAAATACGCGCATGCCGAAACGATCGAATTTCACTATACAAACATACGTTGCAATGATTGAATTTTAGTAAATAAATAAATAAAATAAAAAGAATGATCGAATTTTGAGCGGATAAATACGAGAATCGAAATGATTGAATTTTTATCGACGATATTAAATATAGTCGTCTCGGGAACGCATCGGAACGCTAGAAGTTGGTCGATCATGGTCTCCTTTGGCGAGCAAAAGGTTGAAAGAGAAATTTTCGATTCGTTGGAACGTGTCGACGGTTTTTCAAAGCAAATTGATTGCCTCTCACAAGAGAGGAAGAGGAAGAGAGAAAGAGAGAGAGAGAGAGAGAGGAAGCTCACGGAATCGATGGAAGAGTGTCATATCTCATGAAGGACGTTAAAGAGAGTGCGACACGAAATGATGGTACACGAGGGCGATTCCTCGCGCAAAAATGAATGAAAACTGGAGAGAAGAGGGGAACAACCTTTTTCTCGCCGTGGAAAATCGATCCGGGGAAATCTGTCGGATACACTTGCTGTTTAACCCAGATGTGCCTATCATTTTTACGGGAGGATGCTCTCGGTGAATGATCAGTTTGTTTTTCATGTCTGCTTTATCGTTGCGCTCGATTTACCGCCAACGAGGATGCTCAAATTAATTCGTAACGTCTGTATTTACAAATTAATTCGCAAGCCCTTTGACGCAAATTTATTGATTATTTACGAACAATTAAAATACAGTTCGGTATCGATAATAACTTTCATCAATTTCTATGATAGAAATTGGTCTCTTCCTCTAATAATGTTTATAAATTGAAAATAATGAATATTTTCAGTTTTTACATCCACCTATCCATTTTTATAAATGCGTACTCAACACGTTGATAAAAATTCTTATTCTTCATTCAGGCATAGCATCCGCGAAAATCTTTTAGCAGTCCCCCATCAACATTCCCCTCGAAAAAAGCAACTTGAAATTCATTATACCATGAAAATCCACGGTGACCACAAACAGACGAAGCGAAATTGCGTCAGCGACGAAGCGAATTCGCGAGGCAACCTGAGAATTAATATTAGAGGCAAAAGAGGGTAGAGTGGGGGTGGTTTAAGACAACGTGGCCGCGGAAAGAATGAAAGGCGGACGCGGTAGGAATTATTAATCACGACGTATCAAAGACAGGGAAAGAATAAAAGGAGAAGGGTTTCTCTGTTTTTCCGAGCGAGCACGCGTCGGATAATCGCGAGCTCGGTCTGCGGTCGGCTTCGGGCAGTGACAAAGGCCCGCGATTCGTCAGGAATCCTCGGGGGGTCGGTTCCGGACACGTCGGAGAACGCGAAGTGGTTGATGCGGAGTGGTTCGAAGTCGTTAGTCAGAGCCACGGAGAGCAGAACCCGCGGAGGGAACGCTCACCGAAGACTGAAAGAGGGGTCGGCTCTCGTAATTTCGCGTAACAGATGCACCCGGTGAATTCGTAATACCTGGCCAGCTTCGCGTATCGGTTTCCAATACCGAATCCTGTCATTAAACTTAACGACGACGTATATTGAATTACAACCCCTGCCGAGCCTAGCTCAGGGATCTCCGGCGAAGATGGAAGATCGTTTCTTGATCCTCGAGCACGCCGTTTCGTCGCGTTTGGCTTAAATGGACTTGCAAAATGTGCTTTAAAAAATTTAATGACTCAATCGATACGTTTAGCATTCATTCCTGGAGGACAAGCACTGTGGTTGCCAAGAAAAACGCCGCGTGTCACAATTTCAAAAATATTGAGTTCATACGTTAATTGAGCTCTGTAGTATAGGATTTATGTATTTGACAAGAAAAAGTCATGAAAATAAATTCGAGAGGCTGAAGAAAATAATGCAATTTAACCGACGTTCTATGTCAAGGCATTAATGATCAATAGACTACGGATCTTTATGCAAAACAAAAATTGTCTGCTTTGATTGCAAGAAATAGAAACTAAATTGAATGTTATTTCTTCTCTTAATGATTTTAATAGAGGAGAAATCATATATCGACATCTTCAATTTTTCAAATATTCCGACAATTTTGAATTTCATCTAATCAATTTTGCTATAAATGCATAAAGATACGCAGAGTCTAGTGATCAAAACTTTAAACGGCAATATCTCGAAAGTGAAAATATATGAAATTCGGCGTTCTTCTTGACAAGCACAGAAGTATCGCAATGAATACTTGCGCCGTATTGTTTTGCTCCGAAGTTCGAAATCCTCTCATCTCCCACCGAGTCCTAAAAATCTAAAGATCAGCATTCCCACAGCAATTCCAAGCCTCGAACAAGTAGTGTACCCGCTCTTAGACCTAACCCAGTCCACTTTCTCGAACCACGGGGGCAGCTGAAAGAACACTCGCGACCGAGGTTTTATCCGCGAGGGACACGATTCGGCGAAACTAAACGCCGCTTATCCGACCGGAAGCTCGTACATACTCGGCGATTCCAAGCTGTAGAGAACAGACAAAGAGAAAGCTGGAAAGAGAGAGGCGGAGACGAACGAGCAGATAAGTGGAGATAAAGGAGAGCGTGTGGCGACTGAATAAAACGTGTCGCGTTCGTCGTCGGCACGGTTCGTTTCACCGACGCTTGTTCCAAGAAAACGTCGTCCCGGTCCGCCATTTTGAGCGCGGGCTGCTCTGTCGAAGCAAAGCGGAAACCATCCTCCGTCCCCTCTGTTTTCCAGTTTTCTTGGAAACTGCAGCCTCCGGGGCTAATTTCTCGATCTCCCGCGCGCGGAGATCAAGGATTAAGCAGCGCCGGTCATTTCCGGCGCGCAAACCAGACCGCATTCCCCAGCATGAAACGCGTCGGAAGAAAAACGCGCCGGAAGTCCTCCGCAGAAGCTCGCGGTACGAAATCTCTTTACCGCTGGAACGGGATTCCCGGAAAACCACGAGCCCGGTCTTCGAGCAGGTTCCCGACGTTTGGAAAAATCCTGTCGCCTGGATCGCTTTAAATTCCACTGAATTCCTCGGTGTTATTTACATCCCCCGGGTACAGTTTCCACCTGGTCGTGGGAACCGCAGGTGGTAGGAGAGCGATAGCTTGTCGCAAGTTTGTGTTTGTGTTTGAGGAGGCGGTTTCGGCGGAGTTGTCGACGTCGACGATTATAAGCGGCGAGACTGGAAGCCAAACGAACCCAAATGTTTCGCGAAGGAGGCCTGACCGCGATCAAACCTTTCACCCTTCTACCCCCGCAGACGCTCCATCGAATGATATTTCTTTCCTATTCTAGCGGGAAGCCGCAAAAAGCACTCCGCTTGATAGGATCGCACGGCATTCGCCATTGGCTTCCCTCGCGGCGGACATCTCTCTCGCAAATGGATCCTCCGAAGAGCTGGAGGATCCAAGTCGACCGAATTGTGTCGGCGATCTTCGAAACTCTGCTCGAATCCTTGACGTTTCATCCGGTTTTCAATTTGATCGAGCTCGTCAATTTATTCTTTTAAATGGAAATTGTTTAATTGTAGACATACTGTGAATTGTAAAAAAGCAGCGTTTTCTTGTAATTGAAACATAACACTTCTTAACGGAAGACCCTGTATTGTAAGGAACACAAACATCTTAGGGTAAACTGTACAATGATTGGCACCCTAAGCCAAAATCGTAGTAAAAATCTTTTTATCTTTTTTTTTTTTTTTTTTAAAATGTTTGAACGAGCTTAACTTGCTATTATTATAAGCTGATAGAGATTTTTCAGCAGAATGAAACAGTTTTACCGGCTATAAATCTTTTATCATAAAATATATTCAGTGAATAACAATCGTAAGACAAATAGAACAATCATTGCGACAGTAAGAAATAAACGTTAAACAGGTTATTTGTTTTATAATTAAACATATACGCTTATTACATCTGTAGTACAGTCCGAAATTAAGTTATAAAGCGATAAAGTATACTTTCTCCTTAACGAAAATTTTAATAAAACACTATTTACACTGCACTGTGGTCATCCAACGGTCTTACTGGATGTACCAGCGTTGCTAACAGTCATATGTGGAACTCTGTTATGAAAACTTACAACGTTGCTTTGAAATATAAATAAGAAGCAATATAAAATGATTTTCTATATCAGGAATTCTTAATATTTGCCAATAACCACTGCAGCGCCAGCAATAGTACAGTTTACCCTATTAGCATATTTCAAATAAAGATGCAAAATCCTGAAGAATTCTTCAATCCACTGAGACTGGCTCAGTCAGCAATTTTCATCGGTGTACATGCTTTCTTCTAAAATTCTGCATAAATTTATAAAATCTCTACGAACGATTAACAGAAAAATAGTCTCATCCCAGAATGGTGAAACAAACATGAGATACCAAAGTTTGTCCAACAGAGTTGCAGAAAAAGATGATCGGGCCACTCAGAGTGACCCAGTGACCAAGAGCCTAAGCGAAGGACAAGGTTCTACGCGTTCTCGGTATGTGGGAGAAATTCGATAGATTCGAAGGTGGAATCTGGAGGAATCTCGCGACGGATGCACTCCTGATGTCGGTGGCTGCATCCCGATTGCAGTTCCTGCGTTGGCGGGTCGATGAGGCGTGCATAAAAGCTTGCGTATCCTTTTGAAAACGAGACCGAGGACCACAGGCTTGTTTCCACCCCCGTCGTTTACCCAACCGCAGCTCGTGCTTCATTTCCATATGTGCCTATGCACACACCCCCGCAACCCTTTTCTCTTTTCCTTGATTCTCGCGCATAGGAACAGGCTTTCAAACGAGAGAGACAAATGGAAACATGGGGAAAGAAAAAGCGCGAGGGAAGGAGAAAGAGAGAGAGAGAGGGATCCCTGAATTCCCTCTTAGAAGCCAGAGGATGGGGGTGCTTTCACGAACGACACGCACGAATTTCCCTCCGCGGAATGCAGTCCGCGTTAAGACGTCGCGAAAACTGAATTTTCTCGGGCACTGATGGAAAAAACGTCCGCTCTGTGCGTCCCCTGCTGAGAAGACGTGGCATGTGCGAATCTCGCGGACTGCGGAATGACATTCGCGAAAGAATTTCATTTCTGGAGAGAATAATTCTTGTTTGTAAATTAAACAAGTTTTTAAGTGTTTGGAGGGTTAGTGGTGAACAATTTAGTACAATGTTCGTTACGAATCTCCTGTTATCTAAGTAACTTTCATTGAAAATGCATCAATAAAATAGGAAAGGTGCAAATATGCAAATATTTGTAAGGAATTACAAAATTAAAATTACTGCTTGGAGATCCTAATTGAAGGAATTTAACTAATTTTAAATAATGTTGGAGAAAAATTCGAAGTAATAGGTACCCTGAAGAATTTGAAAAATAAATTTTATTGTTGAAGAACCCGTTGCAACTTCAGATTCTGCTTTACACCAGTCTGCTTCCCTTTTGTATTCATGTTTAATTCTATCGTTTTCGGAAATCTCTGCAGTTAGAACGACGGTAGCTTGTATTTGGGCCCCGGTTCGAAACTTCGGCGTAATTATCAGGCTTACAGCGTCGCTGCAGGATCGCTCGACAGATTCCGGAGAAGAATTTTGGAGCCTATTTTCGGCTGGCGAAGCGGGGGCGGAGACGCGAAATTAGGGGAGCATAGCTGGAAATCGGTAGTGAACTCTCGAAACAGTGACTCCGGGAGAGAGGCAGTGTCTCGCGTGGCTGGCGCGTCGCCAATTTGCGAGCGGGCTAGCTAGTTGCCAGCTGCGACTCGACAGTGCACCGTTTCAACAAAACAACTGGTCGTTTTCGAAAACTCGCGAGAGGGAGAGCTCAAGCCCGATGCTTTGCATAATTCGAAGGGGAAGCGAGACGCTGCGAAGGAATTCTGGCCGACTGACTCTTATCTTATTAATTACCCTCTCTTTTTCATACGCTGGCTTCGCAAATTAATACACCTCGCGTGGCTGCAATCCTGCGTTTCAATCTTATTCATTAACTGCTGTATTCGTTTTGTAATTAAAATGCTTCTATTCTTCGAAATCATATTCATTGTTCACTATTTTTGGAGAAGGTTACATAAACCAATGCTAATATTTCATCCGATCAAAGAGGATATTCACAATTCGTTTCTCAACAGACAAGAATACAAGACAACAATGTTCTTTTCGATATTTATCCATTGACACAAGGTTTAAAGTGTTCCAGATTCGTCTTCGAAATTTCCAGAATGCATTCGTTCCTAAATAATAAAATTATTATAGATGTCTATTTATTCACTAAAATCGTGAAGCTCAACAATTACAATATAGAGTTACAGAAAATTATACAAAATTTTTATCCATTGTCGCAAGGCTTGAACAATATTCTCAGCGCGTTGCACTAATCGCGGCCCACAAACCATTCCACGTCATTTTCTCCGGAATATTGTATTCAGCGGAATTGAATGCGGCGGAGACAGGGCTGGCGTCGCGAAAATTGAAAAGATGCCTGGCCGTCGTAAAAACGACGCCGACGATGGAATAAAGAGGGATACGAGGGGAGGGGCGGTAGAGGAAAAGATGAAAGGGGGGCGTACGTCTTTGTGATGGGTACACGCGGATTTTCGCGTGCCCGACACTTCGCAACTGCGCGCAATTTGCGACGTGCAATGCGACGACACGACACGACGTGATGGCGTCGTCGACATCGTTGACGAGTGCTCGACGCCTTTCACCAGCCTGTAGACGAGCGGGGGGAACGAGCCCCATGCTCGATGGAGAAACGCATCGTTTTCAATGGAGAATCCCCATCGTCTCTTCACCCGCCTCCCTCCTCCTTCCAGTACGACAACCCCTTTTGTTTCCGATCGCGGAAAATTAAATCCGCGACGAACACGGGCCTCAATGATCAACCCCCGTGAACCCTCATTTCTAATTATCAAGTGCGTTAATTGCGGAAACCCCCGACGAACGCGGCACCAACGTGGTGAAACAGAAGAAACGTTGGCGTACAGAGGGTCCTATATTTTTTACCATCTCTTTGTTGCATTTCTGATTTTGTTCCAATTTATCTCTGTCCCCTAGGTGGTTGTACTGACGAACACTTTCTCATTTTTAAAAATGCTGGACGTCGTCCGATGGAGAGGACGCGGGAATTTGATGTTGCTAACAAAAATTGTTAATTAGATGAAGTAAAATCAAATTATTAATTCCCCAGTGGTCTCAGAAATATTGTCTCACTTTTACGCGAACAATACATTTTCTTTCTACATTAGCAAATGTCCTCCTACCGTTTCCACCCTAAAAATGGAGGACGACATTGCAGAACTTGGTTACAGTACATTACAAATTTTTAATTGGAAAATTACCTCGTTTTTGTTGTATTAAGAAACACCTTCGTGTCGTTCACTGAAGATGGCTGCCAGAAAAGACTCCGCCACCATAAAATTCAGTGCGCGGTTTAACATCGTCAGCATATAAATCTTAAATTCAACGAAAAATCGCGGGCGTTTGGTATTCCCGGCATTCCCGGCATAAAATGTAAATGATTTTTTTCCAATTTCCCGTATACCGAATATGAATTCTGTTTCGACTCCGATAAAGCAGTAAATTATTTGCCGTAGCATTCAAAACATTCATTGCTTCTCCGAGAGTCTCCCTCTCTCTCTCTTTCTCTCTTCCACTCTCTCGTTCGTGCGCCGCTACCGTTGTCGAGCATTCGGAAAAAACGGGTTTCCCATCAATTTTTTATTTACTCTATCGCGTTCTATATTCCTCCGCGGCCCGGGGAAAACGAACAAGCAACCCTCGTGTACGCTCCGCTTTAACGTGTACCCGTCGTTGTCCGGGTAAACGGATCACGGTCTCCCGCCGCAGGGCAAACTGACACGTATGAATTTAAATACATTTCCATGGAAACGTATATCTCCCGAAACACACCGTGTGCACACGACCGATCCCGATCCTAAAGGACACTGCTTTAGTGCATCCTTGGCCTTTTCCTTTCGACTCGTCGTACCCCCTCACGAGCTTCAACGGAGTATTTCCAAGTCATTTTTAAGAATTTTTTCCAGAACTACCATTGAACCTTCGGCATTGGGATTTTATACGTATATTTACTGATATTCGAAGTACGCGTGTGATTTTTCCTAAGCAGAAATAATACAAATTACACGAGTTATACATTTCTTTTATAGAGACAATTTAATTTAATGGAGTCGTTTAACATAATAAATATAAATACGAAGATCAAATTTATTTAAATTTTATACAGCTACATACCTGAATAATGAAATTTATTCTACCCTTTCCCATGCAAATGTCCTCACAATTTTAATAATTGCAATTTTAAATCAAAATCCGACCATTTGATCTTAATGGGTTCAGTTAAAAATCTTGGTTATTTACAAAATGGCTGTAGAACGACGGGAAGACAAATGGACGAATTTGAAATATTTTGGTTCGGGCGATATAACGGTGTATGAAGATCCGCGAAACGTAGTTACACAAGCGGAACGTTGTCGGCAGGGCTGGTCCTTCGTCCCCAATGGAAACGATGGGGACAACGGGAAGAGCCCCGTGAAACAAGGATTCGCCACGACGACGACGACGTATTAAATAAACCGCGCCGGGTGCGTTTAAGCGGAGTTTTGTTCGGCGAGACGGTGCTCTTTTGTGTGAGATACGCACACACCATCGTTTCCTCTGGCTCGTGTTCCCCATCACCGGGGCGCGACTTATGGGTTTTGCCGGAAGCATCCAGACGTTTCTTCTATTTTTTTTTTATTCAACGGTGATCATGCGTCGACGAAGAAGCGAGACGAGTGGCTTCGTTTCCGCGGCTCGTTAAGCCCGCCGGAACTCACCAGCGCGAGTGATCGAAGCCCGCCGTCTACGATCAACGAAGGATCCATCAACGATCCAATCTTTCAACCGAACAGTCCGAAGGCCCGTAGAGATGGAGGATGCAAGCAAATTTTTTTTAACAGATGTGTATGTTATGGTTGATCTGAAGTTGATTCGGTTCGACTGGGAGATCAATTTTTTCTAGTGGAGCTGCAGTCGATTTAGCTACGAGATTATGTCAGTGTAGCACAATTCGTAGCGCTGCAAATTATTTTTTAACAATGGTTGGAGAGTACGAGATTATGCTATGTTTGATATTAGATTGATTTAGTTTGATTGTACCGTACGTTTTCACTGGGATATCGATTTTCTTTAGTAGACCGGCAGTCGATTTATCCATTCGATGATATTCGCGATTTCGATCGCTCCCTGCCAGGCCCAGTACAAATGAATGGAAGATTTCGTTTAATTAGATTTCCTCCCCGGCCATGGCCGAGTGAATTTGCATGAAGATCGCAGTGACGGATTAACCGACGTTAATTTTCAGACCGGCGAGGGGCAGGGGGATTAATTTATTCACGGATGGGAATCGTTATCGGCCGGCCGGTTCGCAGGAGAAAAAGAGCGATAAGGTTTCGATGCCGAGTGTGCAGACACGTAACTGGCTGAAAGCCAACCCGGCCTGGCATTTGGGTCAAACCAACCTGCCATCCCATCCCGGTTGCTCGCGAATTCCTTCGCAACTACCACCCCCGTAGCGCGGGGGATGACTGCGACCATCCCTCTTTCTCGACACTTCTCTCTGCCAGCAGATACTCGCCGAATTGCCGATACTTTCTCCTGGTCCCCTCTTTCTCCCTCCGGAAAAATCCTGCCGATAATCATTTCGTGAATATATTCTATGGCACCCCTAAAACCTCTGCTATCCACCATTTTTGTTCGCGAGTTGCTCCTTTCTGCGCAATCACGATTTTTATAACTCTGTTATATCTATCGTATGCCGATTTTTAAGGCGCCGTTGTAAAGAGATCTCAATCTTCAAGTCTGTGGAAGAGTCATTCGCGAGAGAAATTTTTTAACGTTTTTACAGAGCTTTCAGTTGGTAGCGTTTTTCCGGAAAAATGAGTTCTCAGTTTCTCATTTTTTGCATGATGTAAAAATATCTTAGAGGAGAAAGAATCATGGCGTGCGAAAGTAGAATCGTCAAGCTCTGAAATCAGTTCAAGTTTATTTCGGTACGGTTGTTTTTTACGAAATTAGGAGAGGTTAAATATCGTCAATTTTTGTACTGCAGGCTAAGATTATGTAAAAAGACTTTTCTGATGGAGCTGACAGCAAATCAAAAATGTAAATGTTGTCTCCCGATTGATTTTCACTGATTTGAGACTTGTGAATTGCAAGGAAAATTATTTTATAAAATTTCTCGAAACTACAATGTGACGGATAAGCAAAAGAAAAATTAAATAAAAAATGTAGCAAAGAATTTTTCTGCAATTCGTAATCTAAACTACTAATTAACTATCCCCCGACCATAAAGAATCACTTATTCCTATTTCATAAATTTTTCTACTGTCCTCAACGTCATTTTTTAATAAACTCATTTGAATTTCCCGCGCGAAGTCCGTCGGAAATGGATCAGCCAATCAAACAATCGTCTCAAGATGCTGCGAATGGTTGTTCAGTTGCGATCGACGAAGCAGCCCTCAATTTTGTTGCCGGAGTGTTTAGCTTTGTTTAAACTAATTCTTTGGTTTAATATTCGCCTGACGAGACAAAATGGAGGCCGAAAGCGATCCGCAATGCTTGAAGATGTTGGAGACCATTCTGAACGTGGAGATTGAAGCGGCGGAGAAGACCTCCAGCTGTAGGAAAATCGTTTCACGTTGCTTTGGATGTTTTCTTCGAAAATGAATATACTTTTTTCAGCCTTGGAAGAACAGGCGAGATCAGCTAAAACAACAGCGCAGACGTATTGGCAGCAGCGAAGAGAATTGCAGGAAAAAATTCGAATTTCGAAGGAGAACATCAGGGTTTTGACCATCGGCTTGAATCAGTATTTACATTTATATTAAAAAAGTTTTCAGCCATTGCAACGAGTACCGAATACCGAAGTTCCCGAATACTGAATTCTTAATTTTTTTAACTGTTCATAGACAGAAGAAGTATAATGCCGAATTAGCCAACAAAATAGAGCTGGTCAAGCTCAACATGGACGACGAGTTCAAGGCCAGACAGGCAGAGTCGCAAAAATACGAGGATATTGTGAAACAGTACGAAAACACACGCGAAGACTATCGTGTATGTTCGTTATATTAATTATATATTTTTATATTAAAAGAAGAAGAAAAAAATGTATGCTGCATATAGGAAGACAATTAGGATTCTTAAGATCAAATTGTAACATTTTGCAGGCAAAGTATGAAGAATTTCCATTGGCAAAGGCCAGAAGAGATGCCCAAATGGGGCTGAAGAAGATCGAAGTCGAGAAAATGATGGTCGACTACAAAATTAAAGAATTGAAGAATATGTCGCGACAGAAAGAAAAAATCTCTTGGATGATATTGCGTGGGAGGATCGTAGAATTTGCCAGAGACATGTTGAACAACGCGGCACTCGATCGGCAGTTGACGGAATTGAATGAGACCATCAAAAATCGTAGGGAGGAACTTAAAGCTGTCGATGAAGAGGTCTCGGAAAGATAGAATCATTTTACTTGATTTTATTTTCTGGACGATTTGATTAATATTTTTTGAGGGTGTGTAGATAGCTATGCAATTGAAGGTGCAGGAAGAGAAGAAGAGGATCCGGGAGCTGGAGATGTTAAAGATGCCGCCACCGAAGATTAATATGTCTTACATGAAGTCTCGCTTCAGAACCAGCACGAGGGAGGATTGGAAAATTAATTGCGAGGATTCTCTAGGTGCTCGTTGGATGATTATACAGTTTTTAGGGGACACCGCCGTTTTTGGTTGTTAATTAAATTTTTTGGTCCAAATTGGCTCGATATTCTGGCTTGATGTTTTCAGCAGGTGCTATTATTAGGGGCGCTATTTTTAGGGGATTCTAGTTTTAGCAGGTGCTATTTTTAGGGGTTGCTATTTTTAGGGTATTCTAATTTTAGCAGGTGCTATTTTTAGGGGATTCTAATTTTAGCAAGTGCTACTTTTAGGGGATGCTATTATTAGGGGACGCTATTTTGAGGGAATGTTATATTTAGGGAATGTGTGGTATTTAGGGGATGCTATATTTAGGGAATGCTATTATTAGGGGCGCTATTTTTAGGGGATTCTAGTTTTAGCAGATGCTATTTTTAGGGGGCGCTCTTGTTAGGGTATTCTAATTTTAGCAAGTGCTATTTTTAGAGGACTCTAATTTTATTAGGGATACTTACATATTTCGGGGATGCTATTATTAGGGAACGTTATTTTTAGGAAATGTTATATTTAGGGAATGTGTTGGATTTAGGGGATGTTATATTTAAGTAATGCTATATTTAGGGGATGCTATTTTTAGGGGATGCTATTTTATGTATACTATTGCGTCCTCTAATGAGCAACAAATTTTCTAAATTAATTAACAATATAGCTTACTGTTAATAATGTCCCACGATTATCAAGATCAGTAGAAAAATCCGTCGAAGCTAAAGTCAATAGACCATTGTAACTAACCCATCATTTCGATCAACTGGCAAACACAGTCCACCCTCCAGCCGCCCAAGCATCTTCAACTTCTTCCTCACTCCCCTAATCATCGATCACTCATCAGACAGAGCTGTGACCTCGTGAACCTTTAGATTCCATATCCGTGGACACGATGCTGGAGGAAATGTGCCTATCGGACGAGACCTCGCTGGGGGAGCCTCGTGGGCGATCCTCGTTCCTCGAGGACGACAAGAACCTCGGGGAAGAGGTGATCGATACCGGAAGTCTTTACCCGGTCCAGGACGAAGAAATAGAGCAGGAGGTCGCGGGACCGGAAGCGATCGATACGCCGGACGAGGAGCCGGGGAGGCAGTCAGATCCGGAGGAACATCCTGCCAGAGATAAGCAAACGTCTGACTTGGAAGAAGACATCCCTCCGAAGAGGATCAAGCTGATGACTGATGAACCAAGAACATGGAACTCGCCAGCGGCTATATTGAAAGCCCCCGCGCAGCTTCCGCGAAAAAGCCAGCAGCTTGATTTATCTCATGGACCCAGGATCACCAAGATCGAGACTGTCCGGTGCAACTTGTCACAGAAACTGCACAGGGACGAGCTTAATCGGTCAACAATGACCCAGTCCGGATACCCTATTAAGGCTGCAGAGAGTTTTTCCTCGAACATCACTGTTCGATTGAAAGGAGCTCGACTGGATCTATCACCGGCATCGAGGATCTCCAGAACGGAGGCTTATGAAATGTCTCCGATGTCGAGGTGCGATCAGGTCAACCCTGCCAGCATGTTCAGTCCTGGCTACTCGGAGAATAGCCTCAGCTTCTGCGCGGATAAAAATTTCGAGGATTTGAAAGGTACAGTCTCCTGAGAGATGCTGAGTTTCAGGCATCTTTGGGTATAGATGTTTTAAACTTTCTGAGTGTGTTGATACAAGTCCTGGGAAGTGGAGAATATTTTTTGTTTTTTGACAGGACCTCGATTAAAATTTAATAAAAATAATATCATGGTTTTTGTCCACAGATGATCAGATATCACTGTTCGAGGGATCTGACCATGGTTTCGACCCTTGCTCTCACAGCCCTGCTAGCTTCAAGCAGCCTCCTGTGGCTAAGAAGAGAGACTTTCCGCGTAATTATTTTCTTCGAGATTCTGCGATCGCGTAATGCTAGATTATTAAGTATGCTTTGTTTCTATTGCAGAGATCAGCTTCAGTAATCTACTGAAGGGGCCCGGCAACAAGGGGAGCAACAAACTCTTCTGAATAATCGCTTTGTTTATGCTTCTGACGCTTACTTGAGACAATCTGATTTTTCTGACACTGGATTACTTAAAAAAAATTGATAATTTAGTTTCACGGCGAAATGCGAAAGACAATGTTCTGTTGAAAAATTCTATTTTGTGCGATAAATAAAATTCCACGTATCGATAGTAGTCGGATCGATGTAACAGATTACAAGCTTCAATAAAATGGTAAAACAAATAATTTGGTAAAACAAAATTTCTATTTTGGACCGTGTTATTTCAAAATCGTGTATGGAATCAGGAGCTGGGTGTATCTGTTTCTGCACGAAGAAATTCGCATGATCGTTGATGGGTCGCGTTTCAGAGGCGGTCTGAGACGCACCGTGACTAATATTCGAGGGAAATTACGCGTGCTCAGAGCAGGCAGGGGTAATTTCCACCCTGAACTACATTGAAAAGCGTCTCGGCTCGTTTCCGTGCTAAGAAACCGGGGAAAGGAAGCAGAGAAGTCGCGGGAAAGAGGAGAAACCGTGGATGGATCGTCGGCCAAAGTGAAAGAGAGACCAAAAGAGCAAGAGAAAAAAGCGAGAGAGATCGAGGGAGGAAGAAAGACGAATACTCGCTCTGGCGACAGAAAGTAGGTCCTTTAAAGCATCCCTTTGTGAGGCCACTCTTTAAAAACCGTTCCAGCCGACGTTTAATCCTCCCGCTGGATGTTTATGAATCATTTAGGAACGAATGCCCGGCTGATTAGCTGCACTGATAAACGGCCAACTTGCCGGTTCTGTGTAAAGATCGCGATTAGGTGAAATTCAGGCTTTGTCTCGAAGAGTTTCCACTGTTCGAGGGCCAACTGGTCGAATGGAACTCGAGAGTGGTCTTATAATTGGGAGAAAGTTGAGAGCCCTTCCTCGAGAACACTTCCGCCATCTTGAATCGCACTCTCGACCACCACTTCCGCGGCCATATTGGCTTGTATCGAAGCTTAAATGCGCGGCTGTTTCTCGTCGAGCTCACGGAGAAATATTTACTCGGAAGAGGATGGAACACTACCGTGACCGCATTTTATTATAAATTAATTGGAAGGTCTAAACTGAAACGAGGAAATTTTCGATTCCCGATCGTAAAAGATATTTATACAGGAATTAGTATACTGGTGATCGTGACTCAATCACCGAAATATTATAGCATCAGACGCGCGCTTCGAGAAGCTAATTTGCGAGGATCTCTTTTAATACATTGTAATTTAAACAATCGAATTTAAAAATCGAAACAGTTTGTTTCCAATCAGCCCCTTTCCCGCATACCGGGAGCAATAAATAGAAGAGCCTCGCGGTAAAAATTCCCCCTTAACCCTTTGCCGGACGATTTTCTTTACAGTTACAGTGGTTAAAACGTCTTTATGCACAAAAATGTCGACGAAGGGAAAAGAAAAATATATTTGTACGGCTACATTTATTTTAATGCTTAAATATTGATTATAAACGAATGGAATTTTATTCCATCTAAAATGAAACGCGTAACATTCATATTTGTTTGACTTTTAAAATACGGCAAGGGGTTAAACTCGGGTTTACCAGCCCGCGAATCTTCCGATCGTAGCTTTCATTTATTATTCACGGAGGACGGACGATGACGAATTTTACAACGGGTTATCCTGTAATCTTGTTTGCCTTGTAGACAGAGTGTACTTACCCCTAAACAGTATACTAATCTCCCTCGGGACGAGCCAACCGTCCGATATAGAGGCTCATTAATTTTTCCGTCTGCTTTACCTCCCGTTGTACGAGCAAACAAGCAAATATTTTTCCGCACGCGAATTCTTCCTGCTGTGCGCGTCTCTAAGGAGTTTCGCATGTGCGGTAGTTGCCGGAAAAATTTCGTTGAAGCTTCGTCGAATGATCGACGCGATAAATCCGACGCGATTTAAGGGATCGGCGCCGATAGACTCCGGATAAATCACACGAAAATTAGAGGATCGCGGAGGATCCGGCCAAGGGATCGAAGACCCTCGTTTCTGCGCAAGCAGCCCTGCTGGCCGCGCGTTTTATCACCGTCTGTCAATAGCAGCCTCGTCTGACCTAGCCGGTTGGTCGAATATTCTCCTGATCGCGGTTTGTCATAATTAGACGTATGGTTTTTCACGTACTCTTGAACCTACTCCTCCGAAATCGACGTTGATCTTATTGAACCCAGCGCGAATAATTAACCCCTTGTTGTACAATTTTCCTCAGGAGTATAATGATATTGCTCTAGACGGTTAGTACAGTAAATTCTCCTATAACGTGGTACTATACCGTATAATAATTTGATATAAGATGAAAGAAGATTTACACAAAAAAAAGGAATATGGTACAGTTTTGGACCGAATTAAGTGAAAATTTTAAGCGATTAGGAAAGGAACTGTTTTGGAACCGATAGGGTTCGGAGAGCGTCTCGAGGACTTGAAGACGGGGGGTTGGACTAATAAATAGTTTACGAACGGTGGTCTAATGAAGATTGTTTATCGAAGCCCTGTGTAAGCTCGTCCCGAAGCTGGAGGACCGTCGAGAGAGTCAATATCCTCGGGAAAACGGTTAACAAGATTAGAAGTCCTTTGCGATTGGATCGATATTGCCGAACTCGGACGCGTGTGTAACTAGTTCTTAATAATATTGGCTCTCTCGCGGTGCCAATTATAATTAACGCTATACTTCTAACACACCGTCGACTCCAACATCTCGCAAAGAAACTTCGTTGATACAAAATATTCCACGTGTTTTATACAGGGAGCAGAAACACAATCGAGGGGTGATTCTACATGTGAATATAAATCGGAAGGAATTTTTTCGTTTGACGCCTCGTCTCCGAGAAAATCGATCCGTATTCAACCTTCTCGGAAACGAAGGTTCGGATGAAAGGAGGTTATAACAAATTTTTTCTCATTCTTTTAATGCAGAATCACTCCAGTGATTAATGCAGAATACTCCATTTATCTTTGGAAGTTTCATCGATTCGAAGCTTCGATTCGCTGGTCTTTTTCTCGTTTTTTTTTGTCGTGGTAACGGCGATCGTGACTCTAAAAGAATACGGCGGCAGCTGAACCGTATGCTCGATCATAAATCATCGTTATCGCAAAGAAATATACAAGGGAACGAGCGCAGTCACGACCGCAAATAAATCTGCACGGCGTTTAGCCGCGGCGCGCCGCGTACACGCACAAACGAGGCTCGTAAGTTAGGTTAATTACGGGCGTACACGGGCACGTCGCGCGATTATGCTACACCGGGAAACCGGAAACGGATCAAGGTCTTGCCTGGTCTTCCACGGGAAATACCCCGGGGCGCTTCCAACAATCTTCAACGAAAATTTATTCGTGTAGTTCCCCCGTCTTCTTAATTCAGTGGACCGCAATTCATGTTTCTGGACCAATTAATTATTTTATCTACGCTTTTTAACGGCTGTGCTGTTTTCACTAATTCAGTGTGGTTCCAAGGCTTTAAACATTTCTTAATATCCTGTACATAATTTTTACTATCATTGTTCTAGACTGTATTCGTTAATTATTGAATTCTGAAGATTTGATGCATTCAGGACAAGAACAAGTTGGTGTGCAATTTAAAATAGAATAATATTATTTTTAGTTTATTAAGATCATTAACCCCTTGCCTTACAATATCGTGTCTGACTCGCGATGTCAAAATGTATGATGATAAAAATGTATGTTAATAATTTCCTCTAAACCGAAATAAAATTCTGTTTTGGTTTTGTTAGTATAAAACTACTGGAGAACATATAGGAATACAATTTATGTCAATATTCCCCTTTTTTAGGAAATTACGGTCTACAAGAAAAGTTCTAATCACTGAAATCGTAAAATAAATCGTAGTCCAAGGGGTTAAAGCAAAAAATAAATTTCTGCGTATCTTCTACTTCTTGCAATTGATCCGAAACAATTTTTATTTCGCATGAATGATGAGAAATTGCTAATATTCCAATGTTAGTGCAAACGGTGAAACACACAGAGCTGTATCAACCTGTTCAGTTAATTGAATCGGTAAATATTACGTTTAGGGAAGGCCGTCAAGGTCACCTTTCTGAGTAACCCAACACAGCAACAATTCTAGGATCGATAAAACCGTTAGACGAATAAAAATTTCTCATTGTCTGATTAGCTTGAGAAATGGTTAGGTTCGTTCAGGGAATATGAGAACGATAAGGGGATAATCATTCACCGATAAAAGCACTAGACACCTAATTACGAGCATAAGAAAAAAATCTCGGGAATCTCCTGTTCCAGTGGGACCCGGATAAAAATCGGAGTCTAAAAATGGAGAGGTTTCGGAAATAGAATTTGGATCGTCTCCCTCGCGACTGTTCGCGAATCCATTAGCCTAATCCGCTCGCATCGTCGATCGACGGGGCCCGTGGTAGTTACAGGTCGAATAGATTCTCCAGAGGAGAATCTCCCTAGGCCGTATAACCAGGTCGAGCACCGTCGTCGTCGGCGGAGATCGTTTTATCGGTGCGAGGTAGAGCTCGCGGAGCGCTGACTCGGTTTCCCATTTTTATGCGCCGATCGTAACTCAACCGAGAACCGAGATCGTAAAACGGCTCCATGCTGCCTGATTCGAATGTTGCGCGGTTTTTATCGCTTAATGCCCTCTGGGAGGGAAGAAGCTGCCCTCGAAGCTGATAAAACAGCTAGAGAGAGAGAGAACGTTGCTTGGCTCGGCGTTTGCCTCGGAGAACGCCGACTTCCGGTCTACTCTGGTTCGGGACAGGCCGATTCCGGTCACGTATCCGTAAAACCAGCGACCAGCCTCGCGAGAACGAGATAGAAATCTAGAGGCTGAGGGTCAGCAGAATTCCAAGGAGGAATTGTCGCTAGGACGAGGCCCTCTTCGGGCAAGATGGCCGGCGGCACCGGAAGTCCGTCTTTCAGATGCGAGATTTCGATAGCCACCTTTCACAAAAATTTGCACAATTCATAGAATTTATTTGTTCTTATTCTACGGAGTGCTTCTTTTTTTCGAGGTTAGGGTAGAGCATCGTTCGACCATTCATTCAGCCATTTTCTTTCGACAGCTGGAAATTGATCTTGGGTCAGGTCATCTTCAATCGATGCAAAAATATTTATACGATTTCTTGAAGAATACACTGCTCTGTGTAAAAGAAAGAAATCAAACAAGAACACAGTAAGTTTTGAAAAAGTTTGTAATTCGGTGCACCTACACATTTCATTACGGATTATCTAATACTTTAAATGCAATAAATCAATCATTGTAACAATACAATTTCTACACAAAGATATTGTTTGTCGTTACATCTTATAATTATACTGGGTGCTTCTTTCTTTTGCACGGTAGTGTCCGACTAAATTGTGTTCCTCAAACAGGATTTTCCTTATCGAGTAAATTGTTCCGCACATCCAACTTTTTCGAGAGGTCGGAAACAGCTCGTTCCGATTCTTGGGCACTCTTGCCGTCGAAAACCGGGCCGCTCCATAATTAAGAGAAATCGTGGATTACTCTCGCACGCCTAATGCACGCGCGTCCGAGCGATATTAACGAGCCCGGGAAGTTCGAAGATTAAAGCGATGGCGGTGGTCGGGAATCTAGTTTTAAAGTCTACGTTCTTCGGTCGTGGAATTATGAATTTCCGTCTTTTATTAAAACCGTCCGATTTATTTTGTGTCCGGGTGAAGTCCTTCGAACTTCGAAATCGAGCCCCGATATACATATACAATCGAGAGACTCGCGCGCGAGTTGAACGAAGAGAGAGAGAGAGAGAGAGGGAGGGGGGCGACCACTTTCATAAACTGCATTCATAACGAGAAGTGGCCTTACTCGAGGGAAAGTTACGATAGGCAATAACAAACTTTCGTATTCTTACCGCGGTTCGAATGAATTCTCCCCGCGAGCCCTACCCCGAGTTCATTTATATCAATTATACCGGTTAAAGTAATTAAACGCGAGAAAAGAGGCGATGGGGGAGGGAGAGAAAAAGAGAGAGAGAGAAACGTCAACTTTTATTAAGAAGTTACCTATCGCAGTATTCCTCGCACGTCCCTGTCTACCGGAAAACTTTCCCCTCAAAGAGACCAGATACGAAGCGGAAAAAATTTGTTTCGAGCTCTCCCACGGAATTATCTTCTCTTCTCCTTTCGCCCGTCTTCAGCTAGATTAATGGATTCGCGTTCCTTCGGTTAGGTTAGGGTTAGGTTATTAATATGTTCTTCATGGTTGTCTCCCTGCCACTCCCATTTTTTCGATGTACACGAACATAATCGGATTCGAAATATCGAATACTGTTATAAAAAGTGTTGTAACTTTCTTGCTTTTAATGATTTTTTGGTGGAACTTTGCTGATTAATATGATACCAAGCACGACACACTTTGGATCTTGTCTACCCGTTTAATGCACGATACAGTGGAACCTCGACTATCCGAATTGATTGTTAGAATATCGGTGTTTCGATTATGCTCCGAATGGTGGCACGTTTGGGCTCGTTTCAGCCAGAAAAATGTCACGAGTATGTCCATAGAAGAAATAATTAAAAACGAACGAGTTCATATAATTTGGATATCAGCAGAGATTTCGAACGTTCGACGAAGAATTTATAACTCCCAATAGTATCGAATGGAATGAAAGATGAAAATAATTCAGAATAAGTTAGAGTAAGAAGGCCGTGAGTATCCGGAAACATTGGCAGAAGCCTTTCAGCTAAGTATACTAATAAATAATTTATTATTATTCCCAGCCGCCACAGGGCAAGAAACTTTGAATCGAGAGTATCGCTCTCGGAAGTTCGGCCTGGTAAAAATAGTATCGGCTATCGGAAAATTATTATGCGCATAAATTACACGGTATCGATCTTTAATTTCCCCGGAGACGAGTATTAATTGAATTATAGAAGGATGGGTCACTTCCCGACACACTTAGTATTTCAAATGGCTCGTAATTCGACGATCGAGAGCAAACTGTCCAACTTTTTCACTACTATCCACACCTTCAACCTTAATACGTATATCTCTGAAACGAAGCGAGGTACCTAAACGATGAATTTTCTGTAGAGAGTCCACGATGCAAGCCATCGATCCGTGCGAATCAAATTAAATACGCACTTGCATTTTTTTCTCGCAAAAAATTCTCTACCCTCCCGACTTTTTAAGGTTTGCTCATTTACTTAGGATATTAATTTTTCTGTTGGGGAAACGGGAGGCACTGTCTGCTGGAAGTTTGACAGGCCTGTACGGGGAGGTGGTAGGTTGATTTAAAAAAAAAAATCTGGCAGGTGCAGTGTGGGAAATGGTCGAGTACTCACGCGAACACTGACGAGGCTCGTCGGTTCCGTCGCCGCAGTCGTCGATGACGTTGCACACCTTGTTGAGGGCGACGCAGCGTCCGTTGCCGCACTGGAACTCGCTCTGCCGACAGGAAAGCACCGTCGTCGCCATAAGAACGCAGACGAAGACCGGCCAATGAGTGTCTAGAACCAAACAAAGCTCAATCAAAACTCTGAAAAAAATTTCTAAAAGAATCGACATAGCCCGGTGTAGTCTTAGAAACTCGCAAAGTCCGAAGATTGTTGGCAAAAACATTCGGTCCATCGTAGTTCTAAAGATTTTTGTCAAGAAGCAGCGAGCCTCCGTCGGAGGGCACGATTATTTATTAAAAGTTCCGTCGGTCTCGCGAGCGCGTCCGCATAAATCTGTAACGAGATATTTTCAGTGGAAGTTCTTGTTTTCCGCCGTTTCCCTGGGACAGATTCTGGGGATGTTTGCGCGCAGCAACACGAGCGCCATTCAAATCTTCGCCGAGGCATTATTTACGTAAGCAGGCGAAGTTCTGTCCGTCCCCGGAAGCAAACAACGCATCCGTCTTCATAGTTTCGCGAGAAAACGCGCGAAATTTATCATTCGGCTGCAGTTCCGTTCGAATAACCTCTCTCCGGCTCGAATCGCGGATTGATTTGACCCGTTTCCACTATTTGCTCAGGACTCCCACCACGACTACAGGAGAAGAAGAATAAGATAAACGGTTTCATCCTTTGATTGATGGCGAGATGGATTCCCCCGGTGATTTATCCTCCGACGAATTCAACGCCGGCCACGGAGGGGAATCGTTCTTGGAGTTAACTGCGCCACCGTTCGCGAAATAAACAGCTTTTTCCACAATTTTTACCAATTTCTCTACCCTCGATTTAATTCCACGCTTTCCCGATGAGAAATAAACACTGGTATACCAGGAACAGCAAGGATTTCATTAAGGTCACAGTCGAGTCAATCAGTAGCGTTGTCGCTTACCACGAAAACACCAGGTTCGAGTCCCCCCACCACCACACCATTTTTCTTCGAATGAATCACTAGAATTCGTCATTTCTCAACATTTCCCGGCATTATACCTGAGAAATTTCAATTTACGAATTTTCCAGAAAAGAGAAAATATCGTTTCCTTCGAACTTCCGTTGGTTTTTCAAGACCAATAGAGAGAGAGAGAGCTTGCAACATAGGGTGGTTTTTCCCCGGCGAGAAAAGGCTTTATCGAAAAGAGAAACCCATGTTTCTTTAGCAGGAGGTCGGTATTTCCCCGGAAAATTACCAGAAAAAGGAAAGGAAAGGAGAGCGCAGCCGAGGAAAAGTGGGTCGCACGGGGGAAGGATGTTTCGTAAAATAAGAAAGAGACGGAGAGTGAGTCGAAAGGCCAAGAATCGATAAGGAGCGGATATCGAGGCACGTCCTCTCGATTTCCGGCAACGTCTGAAACCGTCGACGACGTCGTTCGACCGATGAAGTCCAGATGTATATACATCAGGCACAGGGTTATCCGCAGAAGCTCAATTCCCTTCAGCCCTTTCTCCTCTCTCCTCGACTTCTCGGTCACGTATCTGGTGTTTCACGATCCTCGTCGGTACGATCCCGTCAAATTAATTCCCTAAGCAGCTCGTTACACACACTTACGATCCGAAATCTGGGTCGCGCATCTGCGCCCTTATATACCGTCCCTTTACCTCGCGAGGACCCTTCAGGAAGGTCTGACATTCCGCGAAATAAATCGCGAATGCGAGATTACCAGATATTATACTAGAATATACGAAGACTAGAATGTACTAACAATATTCTGGTATATTCAAGTACATTCTAGTATGTTCTTGTGTATATTCT